>CM046366.1:16855914-16887063 GCA_025413025.1 Ficus hispida | reverse complement strand
CAGTGGACTCAGCCATGAATAGATAATGACACCTCTTACACGATGAATATAGATTTACAAGAGCCTTAGAAGATTCAGTTATATTGGCTTGATGCCATCTTGAAAAAAAAAAAAAAAAAAGGAGGAGACAAATGATTAACATTATTTTATCCGCAGACTAGGAATAGAAAGAAGATTCACTAATAAGGAGTATTATGAATGAGCTCCCATATAAATATAATTTATAAGTACAAAATGAGTAAGTTACCATATATATCAAATCTTCTATAACGAAGAACTTTCCTATTTCTTGATATGTAAATTAACACAAATAAATTAAATTTATTATATTACAATCAATCAATCTAAAGCTATAAATAATCATAAAGAATAATTTAAATAAATATATGACAATATCTCATTTTTCAACAAACTTTAACATGTTTGATATCTATATGTAAAGGCAGTTTGTTGATGCATTCCTAGTGAGAGTGCTTTGGTTATATGTGCAACATCTTTGCTAGAGTCTCGTGTACTTCCATTTTATATTTCATGATAATTAATTATGACTAATATATATTTTTCATAATAGAAAAGGCTTTGGTGATGACCCTCTCATCGTCCTATTTTCCGCCCTACAGATGAGATCTACTTTCTAAGAATGGTAATGAAAAGATAAGCCTCTAATCCAGTTTCTTACTATTGTCAACCTAGGTTTTACTCAGAACATCACAGACCCAGTGCATCCATAGCCAAGCTGGAGCGTAGATCCTATGGCAGTTCCATGAGAATCGAACCTGGATAGATGAAGAAAGCGACTAGGAAGTAGGAAGGCACCACCTTCTTTTACCATCTCATCCACCCTTGTGTCTGTTAATTATGACTAATATTTTGCCTTCTGTGTGTAGCTACCATTTTGACTTTCAATAGGTACCGGTTTCGTTGAGCTAGGGAAAAAAAAAAGAGTAAAACATTAAAAAAAAAAAAGAAAAAAAGGTTGTCACGTGCTAGCTGTGGAAGTGTATCAAAGAGAGTTTTTGAATTTTTAATATTGTCTATATGTATAGATATGTATAAAATCTCTTACCTACTATTAAAAACGCAAATACACTTTTTACAGTGCATTCGTTGCTTCTCCAGTACGACCACGTGGCCATTTTTTTTTTTTTTCCCTCTTCTTTCCTTTTTGGTCTATGTGCTCGCAAAGTAGTAGATATAGATAGGTCACATGCTTAATGTAAATGCAGTCTAATTCATCTTCAGGGTTAGTGATTGTTGGGGTCAGATTTCAGTACCATGACTATGCAATTCAATGATGATAGTGCGACCGTACAAGCAAGGCAAAGGATAATGGCAGATAAGATATGAATTTTTTTTTTTTTTTTTAAATTATTGAAAGCGGATACAACAGTAGTAGAGAAAGATAGTTTTCTCTCTCTCTCTCTTTTTAATAGATAAAACATTCATTTATTTTTTACTAACTTGACGGAAAGGGAAAACTCACTTGTCCTGCATAGACGTACTAAAGAGAATACACCGTAGACAAGAGTCCCATAGGATAGCTCTACTTCTTGTTTCTTTGAAGCAGTTTTTGGAACCAGTAAGCCGACATCTTTGGATACCTCTTGAGGGTGTGGTAATCGACATAGACCATTCCAAATCTCGAAGTGTAGCCCAACCTCCACTCGAAGTTGTCAAGCAAAGACCAAGCAAAGTAACCGACCACGTTCGCTCCATCGTCGATTGCCTTCTTCAGTTGAGCCATGTAGCTTCTATAGAAGTTGATCCTTGTTGTGTCATGCAATCCTTGAGCAAGCGTCACGTTGCCGGGATCATCCATCCCTGAAACAATACGGATGTGAAATTTATACCAATTTCAATGAATTTTTTCCCCCGAACCGATTGGTCAAATTATGCCCTGTAACATAGCCAAAAGTTGTACCATTTTCGGATAGGATAACTGTTGGGTTTCCATAACGTTCTTTTACGTACATCAAACATTTGTACAAGCCCCATGGAACTTGGTAAAGCCAATAAGAATGAGCCTGCAAATTTCAAAGATGACTGTATTAAAATAGAGAGAGAAAAAAGAAAGAAAACTTTGAGTTCATGTTTTCTTATTCTGCGAAAGGAACGTGCGATTGAATTAACGGAACTTACTCTAGGACCGATTGGCTTTCCATTCTTCTCATCTGAACGGTTAAAGAGAAAATGCACAAAACGGAGTGAGCATTGAAATAATTACAACTGTTATGTGTGTTCTAAAATGAAGAGGGGAAAAAACTTACAAGCAAATCCAGCATTCCAATCCTGCTGGTAACCCAACGCCATCGGTTTGGATTGATGTGGATCGTACATGTAGTATGCAGTGTATTGGTTGATACCAACAAAGTCTATCGAGCCCTTCACTATCTTAACTTGCTCTTTTGTGAACTTGGGCAGCCTCTTGCCTACTATGTCCTGTATTGTTCTTGGATACTCACCGTACACAATCGGATGAAGGAACCTATGTGAAGTCGATAAGTTCGAAAGTTGTTAGCTGGTAGATGGCTCTATTACCGAAAAACTACTCTACATTTTTACATTTAGATGACTACAGATGAATGTAGTCCTTTCCCTATGCAAGTTATAATTAAAAGACAACCATTCATGGAAAAGAAAATCCAGATTGAACCACTAATGATGAGAACCAAACTATGTTAGTGGCAATATGCTCATCAAGTGCATGATATCTGGGCTTGAGAAGGAAATTTACCATCCGATATGAAAGTCCCGCGCTCTTTGTGCTGCATAATTATCAGCCTTTGATCGAGTAAGCGGCTCATACCAGACAAAATCTGTGAGAATTCCAATCCTTCCTTTTTGTGTGTTCTGAAAATGTAAATATTTTGGAGTCAATTTGGACCAACCAAACCAGTGTTTATGATGAATCTAAAGCAACAAACATGTTGAACTTACTTGATACTTTTCGCGGTATCTTTGAACTGCAGCGGCGTGTGATAAGATCAAATGGTGAGCTGCAATATAAGGTTCAGTTGCTGAATTCCCGGCTGTGCAGTTCCCAAATGCCTTGGAGCACCTCCCTGGGGCAAAAAATCCATTGTCATATCCAAGAGCAGCCGTAACTCGGGGCTCGTTGAATGTCATCCAGTTCTTTACTCTGTCTCCGAATGTCTTGAAACAAAAATCTGCATAATCCGCAAAATCTTTTCTGCAAAATGTAGTAAAGTACATCTCAAGTTCTATCTAAGTAAGACCCAAGGATATAAAATTGTTGTTCAAAAGCGAATTGCTTTTGTCTTGGTACTTACACTACTTGGTCATTGAGCAAACCCAAATACTTCTTCTCGAGTGCTTGAGGAAGATCATAGTGATAAAGATTTGCATATGGAGTAATGCCTGTATAAACGAAAACGTATCGATTAAAACCCATCGAATTCACAACAACAAAAAAAAAAAAAAAAAAATTTGTAATGCCTGAAAAAAAAAAAAAAAAAAAATTGTAACAATGCGGATGTGCCAATTGAAATATTGTAGCATAAGAAATAAATGCACCAAAGAAATTACCTCTTTTGAGCATGTAGTTGATCAATCTATTGTAGTACGCAACCCCCTTCCAATTTACTTTTCCAGTACCCTCTGCATTGAAATTAAGAAGCAAAATTATTAAATTAAAGCAGCGGAAATAGTTTTAATAATAACAAAAAGGTTACATGTTTGGCCTAACAGTAGTTTCACACCCACTTCAAAGTTGAGGTCTTGTGTTCAAATCCTTATCCCGAGTTCAAAATAATAAAAATTAAGAAGAATAACAAAAAGAGTTCATGAAGTTTAGCCATTCGGGAAAAATGAGTCTGGGTAATTTACCTGGAAAAATTCTGGACCATGAAATGGAAAACCTGTAGGCATCAAAGTTGAGCTTTTCCATGATATCAACGTCTTCCTGAAACAACAAAAACATGATTCTGATTTTTAAAATAATCAGTAGAACTCATTTTTCTATCGTTATATTATTCAAATGTTATACTTAATAAAAACTATCCAAAAGTATATTTATTTTGAAAACACAACTCAAATTCTATATTTAAATGAACATTTAAATATAATCTATATCCAAACAAACTATAAATGAAAGTGACAAAGAAAGTGATTGTCAGGTCCCACTATTCTCTCATTAAAGCTCGTGGGTCTTTTGTCAAAGTAAACTAATTGAATTTGATAACACATGGTTAATCTATTTCTATCAGGGTCGATATCATTATCCTATCCAAAATATTATAATGTTTGTACCCTTATAATAATAGTAATAATTAAAAAAAAACACTATGATTTGCATATCTCCAGTTTTTGGTCATATTTGTCGGAATGATACGGTTTAGTCCCATACCTCATAAATAATTGAGGGTTTATTTCTTTATTATTTATTGGGGCAGAGAATGAAGGTTTATTTTAATAATAGCGAACGTGCTCTTGTGAGGCGAGGCGACAACGAGATCAAAGAAGTGATTGATTATTATTCCAGATCCGATTATGTGATCTCTTATTTTATCCATTTTCATATTATTTTAATAATATTATATTATGTGAATTAAAATATTATTTTATAACAGTTAAAATACGAAAATCAATATTATTTTAGCCGAAATGCCAAAGTTATTGGGAAAATAACAAAGTTGTTTTAAGTTATTTTTGTATTAACTGTTGAATTGAACTTTTAATTGTCATTTCAATAAATATCCACGTTAAAAAAAAAAAAAAAAACTACTCCAAGTATACATATTTGAAAAATAAATCTAATTACTAAGGTGGTGTTTGGTGTGTAAGTTTGAGTTATGATTTTTAAGTTTAAATAGTAAATTATGTTAATTTTTCAGAAAAGATAAAAATTTTTTGAGAAAAAAAACAAAAACTTTTAAGTAAAAAGACAAAAAAAGGTTTGAAAATATTAATTTAGACTTATCAACCAAATAAACCCTAAAACAACATTCATAGGGCAAAATATAATGTCTGATTGTAGAAACTCTACTCATTTTAGGGTTTCTTATTTTTAAATAAAGTACTGGTTATAAGTTGAATCTAGACTACCAGACGAGAAAGAAACAGGGACTCGGCCCCATTTGTGAACCAACAAAAACTTCTCTTTTTATTTTATCTTTTTGGTTGAGAAAACCAACAAAGAATTTGGGAGTTAGTAGTGCTGTCGGCAACATACTAAAAGATTTAATTAAAAAAAAAATGTGTAAGAAGGAAAAATGAAAATCATGAATAGCCCACTCCTGAAAAGATCCCAATGTCTCCTCAGAAAAAACACTCAAAATAAAAATAAAAGATCCCAATGTTTTCAGTGATAATTTCCAATTAACAACTAACAAGTTTCAGCTACAGATTAAAATTATGCTACAGAATTTTGGAAAATTCCCTTAATTAAAATTAGGAAATTTTAATGTCTGAATATGTTAGAAACTGTTTCCAATTAAAGCTATATGCTTTTAACAAGCCCTTAATTTACGGTAGATAATGACTGTTTCCAATTAAATACGTCATCAGTTTTTTCCCCAAGAAAAAATTGATAAACAATAATTTAAAAAAAAAAAAAAAAAAAAAAAAGAGTCCACAGAATGAACATTGAAAAAGAAAAAGAAAACAGAGACTCGTGGACTGGAAGAAGAAGAAGGGGGTGGAAAAGAAAAGACTTTTACTTTGTATCGGTGGTACTGGTCTACTGCAACCTCTGCCGTTCCATTATTTGCAATTATTCCTGTTTCCCGAAAATAAAATAAATAACTCGCTTTTCAGTTTCTGTTTTTAACTCAAAAAGATTAAAACTTTCAACAAAATAAAAATAAAAATAAAAATAAAAATAAAAATAAGAAAATGGAGATAATGATCATGAACGGTGAGAGCTCTCACCGGGAGTTTGGATGAAAACATCCCAAATGCTGGGGCCACGGCCGTCCTTGTGGGCCATGCCTTCCACCTGGTAAGCCGACGTCGCCGTTCCGAACACAAATCCCTTCGGAAAGATGCTCCGGCTCAGCCCTCCGGTGTCCAAATTCAGGCTCTCCGGCGACAACAACGGCGTAGAAGAAGAAGACGCTTCATCGACCTCCGCTGCACCTGCGGCGCACTGGAATAAAACCAGCAGCCAGCTACTCACGAGGAAGAAATTGTGTAGCAAATGGGCTCTCATCTTTAGAAGCCACAGAGAGTTTTGGTAGAGAAAAGAGTGAGAGTTGAGAATGGATCTTTTAGTTCGTGCTTTTATAGACGAAATTATTATTTATTAAAAAATATAATAAATCGTGCACGTTACTTTAAAGAAAATAAAAAACTCATATGTTTCCAGTCCAGTAGCGAGACATTATATGTGATATTTTAATTAAAAATGAATAATATTCGAACTACAATTTCAATTCTTATTTTTGTATACCATGATATGTGAGGTGACCTTTTATCTTATCTCCCTTTTTTTCCATTTATTTTTAGTGAGCTAAATTATTTTTCGTTTGACATGAATATAAAGTTGGGGGACATATTAGCAAAATAAGTGTTAAATTAAAAATGCTGATGTGGTGTATGAGATGGATGGCCACATCATACATCATATATCATATATTATAGATTGACATAAAAAAGTTGAGATTAAAATTGATATATCTAGTATTATTCTTAAAATATTATAACGGTATTATTTAGAACAACATGTGAAAAGGATAAATATTATTTAAAAAAATGGCTAGATTACAATCGTCTTATTGTTAAAATAACATATGTCATTTTTATATTTAAAGTTAAGATTAAAGTTGATATTCCTGTTATTATCATTTTTTTTATAAATACACTAAAAATAAAAAAACCCCTAAAAATTTATTGTACTAACCATTTGTTTCAGTTTTGCAATTAACTTTTCGATTCATATTCGTTGAAAGTTTATAACGAGTATACATAAAATTGTTTCTAATTATAAATGAAACTGCTAAAGTAAAACAATAATAATACTAGTAAATAAGATAAAAGTACAGTTGTTATTGTGTATATTACCAGTTACTCGGAATTATATTCCTATGAACCTTCATGTGACATTTAGAAAATCATTTTAAAATATAAATCAGAAATAAATGAAGAAACTCTAATAAAGAATAAAAATTGTAGCAAGTTGCAAGCTTTTGAAAATGAGTCACAGCTAAGATCATGAAGCATTGATGATTGAGCCATCTCTGATGTGATGCGATCTCTTTTGGCTCTAGTAGGCCTCATTTTCCTATATTTTAGTCGTTTTTTCGACTAATAAAGCTAAATTCAAAAGTTTGTTTTTGAATTTAATTTTATGAATGTCCTTTTCATTGTATATCTTTTTTATTTTATCTCTTAAATTATCAAAATTATTCATTATATTTTTTGAAATATATAAAATCATTTAATTTGTCTTTTTTATTTATTTTCACCCATTGATTTGATGAAAATGATATGTGGTATGTATTAAAGATTAAACTACATAAAAAACAATTAACTTTTTAATAAATAATATTTCATCTCCCTTACCCACACTCTCTTGTCTCTCTAGTGGCACCGTAGAGGAGAAGAATGGCTTCGCGTCGTCATCGGGAAGACTAGGCTCTTTGTCGTTGTCGTGGGGAGTTGAGTTCGCCATTGGCACGGCGTTGGAGTGATCGACGAGGGAAGAGAAAAAAATTATTTGTATTAAAAGTTAAATTTGTTTTTTATAGTTGTTTAATCTTTAATATCTATCAAGTCCATATTTCTGTCAAATAGATATATTGAAATAGATGACAGTTTTACATAAATAAGAGAGAATGATAAACAATTTTGATAATTTAAAGTTAAAATGAAATAGAATATATAATTCACGGGAGTATTCGAAGAATTAATCTTATGTTTTTTTTTCTTCTCTTTATTGAGTAAGTTTGAGGATTATATGTACTCGCGGTTGTTGCATATGCTCATTTGCAGAATTTTTTTGTTTTCATAAGATCGTGATTCTGAATGTTTTTTTTTTTTTTTGGTTTATTATTTATGTAAATTTAAAATAAAATAATGTGCTCTATGAATAAACCGCTTAAGAAGTCCCTCAAGGTTTTTTTTTTTTTTTTTTTTTTTTTTTTTTTTAGTATTGTTTATAGTCTTTACTGGCAATGTCACTATGACAGTAGAAACAGTACAAGAAACAGGGGTGGGTCCGTTCACATGTGAGACCCAAAAAAAAAATTTTTTTGGGTTAATTTTATTTTCAACCCATAAATTACCGATCCAATCTCATTTTAGTCCTCAAATTTTTAAAACATTACAGAAGGAATTATTGTTATAAGATAAATTAATAGTTCGATGTCCTCACACCCAGCCTATCCAATGCCTAGGTCTTCAAGAGTAACAATGACTTTAAGAGCTTGCTACACATAATCCTTTTTTTTAATCAAAAGACTAGGCATTGATGTACTATGACTCGAATCTGATAACTGATAGAGCAAAGAGTCTAAGTAGAAGTTTATTGTCACCATATTACCGTCATCGATAGTGTGAGACCAGTTAAAATATTTAATCATCCAATTTTCAAGTATCAAAATTCTGTGAGTTGTAAGATTATTGTATTAGAAATTTTTTTTTTAACTATTGCAAAATATAAGCTTAAACTCATGGTTTGTATTTTGGAAAACAAAATGTATGAAAGACAATATCGTATATGTTGTTATGGTTTATAGGAAAGATACCAATCTACAATGTAGAATTAGATATTTTTATTCCAAAACGGCACCATAAAATAATTAAAGAGAGATATAAATAACATATATTCCATCTATAGGAACCAGTTACAATTGTACTTAATTTTTTTTAATTGATTAGGTATATAATTAACATTTTAGGGAAATTTTAGAAATAAAAATAAAAATTGTTAATTTTAGTGGGGGTACACTTATGTAGATCCTTGGGATGGTCTTTAGAAAAACTTGACGCATTTTGCATACAAAACGATGTAAATACAATAATATTTGATGAAAGTCCAAGAACACAAATACCAATACTGACCAAAAAAGAAAGAAAGAAAAAAAAGATCACAAATACCAATGTAGTTTTCAAGGTATTTTGCAATTTGTGATTTTTAGATTCTGTTTTTGGCTTCTGCTTGCTTTTATCTTTTTTTTTTTTTTTTTTACTTTTAACAAAAATAGTTTTCTATTAAAAATTACAATAGTCTCGATTTTTTTTTAATAAATACAACAATATAGGACTGTGTTCAGCAAAAAAAAATAAATTAAAATAAAATAAAAAGAAGAGAATTAAAAAAAATAATGAACATAAAAACCAGTGATATATCATTCGGGTGGGGAGGATGTATAAAATGGCACGTAAGCAGATTAGGGTAAATAAATCAATCAAAATCGAAGAGAATGTTTAAGAATGGATTATTTTATTTTATTTATTTAATTTTTTGCTGAAGTTTCAGAGAGTAATCAGTAAGAGATTTACCAAAATTTTTTTTTTTTTTTTAAAGGAAAAGTCAGTCCGTGAGAGATAATTCTGACGCGGGAATGAGTATAGTAGTAGACTACTACTGGTCATGTAAAAAGGTTGGTAGAAAAAGGCCACGTGATCTGCCCATCATCATATTCATCATCCAACTAGGTGAATAAGACCATTAAGTTAAGGCTGTAGTACATCAAAATTTGAAGGGTCGGTTTCCTCTAACAGTATCAACGATAAAAATTATCGATATCGGATTATCCATGTATTAATTTACAGATAATATCGATAAATATTTTGAGAAAAAATAAATATTGAAAAAATTTATAATTTATTATTAAAACTTTACAAAATAGAAAAATAATCAATATTAATTAGTTTAAACTAATTTTACAACAAAAATAACTCTTTTTTTTTTTATCAAATATATGAGTCATATCGCATAACAAATTAGAAAATCAAAAAAATTATATATTAATCGTAGTTTCAATAGAATATTACATACATTCATTAGTCATTATAAACAAAATACAATAATATAATATAGTATATAAATATTATGCGTCAAACATAATATAATACATACAAGTTTCGCGAGTTTCTAATTATATGAAAAAAAAAATTATATGAAAAAATTATAATTTCATCATTCTCACAACCATAACCACGACCACGGCCACAACCACGTTTACGACCACTATCCTCGTCATCATCATTTCTATCTTGTAAAGAAATGTTTTTCCTTTGCTTGGGCATTCGTATAACTGTCTCAAAAGAATCGGTGGCACTACTAGGAGAAGTACCTACTTCTTCAACTAGTACTCTACTAATATTAATGCCAAACTCTTGCCAAACTCTTGAGCATGTCCTATAATTCTTCAATCTGGATTGTCATTCTCATTATCTAAATGTATTGGCTTAATCCATTAAATAATAGGATCATCATTATCTTCAACACCTGACTCAACTACTGCTTCGAGCAAGTCCAAATAATCTGTTTCTAATACTTTATCTCGCTTTGCCTCCATGTCCCGTATTTTTAGCTTCATATTGTAATAGTAGAAAACCAATTGCTCAAGCCTATTGTAGGCAAGCCGGTTGCACTGCTTTGTATGAAATGTGTGAAAAAATTGAAATTTTTACAGAAGTAAAAAATTTTCCATGAGATTTTGGACATTTTGTGGAAATATCCAGGATATTTTTTGACATTTTGTGCAAAATTTGTGCACTAGAGCTAGTCTAGCAGTAGCAGTTCAACAGATATACTTTGAATTGAAGCCTTAGAACTTGAGGGAAAACTACATGCATTCATGAAAATCATTTCTAGCCAAAGACTATTTGTCGTCAAAATCATCGCTGAAATATCGTTCCGCTAAATTTCTCCATCCTATGATCCACATCCCATATATAATTGAAGTGATTTTCTACAAATCCTTTTTCCCTATAGTTGGCCAATCCTTCCTCGGATAAAAGACGTTTTTTTCAGATAAGCTGAGGCTCATGTTACACCACCGGAACCAAGTCTCGCCTTTAGTCCTCCTCTGCAATGGTTTATAACTGTACTTCACTCTTCACTTCCCTGTCGATCACTTTCTCAATGTCATTCCCATTTCTCCTTTTATTTGTCATCCCTTCAATTATGTAGATTGAGACTTTTGCCAGGATTGTTTTGAGAATTAATTTTCTCACATCACCTTAATTTTTGGCCCTCAAAATTCTTCATTATCACTGAGGACTCATTGATATTACTTGAGTTAAAAAAAAAAAAAAAAACTCACCCTTGAGAGTATATTATGCTTATAAGTGATAAAATCAACACATATATGTAATATTGCCCGACACTAAAAACATGGATATAGAATTCGCGTGCATTTCAGTGATATAAAATCAAACAACAGACAGAGCGACAAAAAAAAATTTACATTATCATTTAAACAAACCATTTATAAAAGGGAAAGGTTACGGTAGAGACCCTCTGAGGGTCTCTACCGGTAAATACCTTTTTTGGACCGTTAAGATTTAATCGAACGGTTCAAATATTGATTGTGTACATATCAGCACCTAACCTCACACAATCATTCCCACCTAAACTCTTTTCCGTCACCGGCGATCTTTCTGCCGCCGGCGACGGACGCCGGCGACTCATCCCCGACGCCGGCAACCCAACTCCGGCCACCTCCGGCCCAGCCCCGGCCACCGGCCGTCGCGCCGGCGACCCTATTTTCTCTCTCTTCCCCTTTCTCCTCTTCTCTCTCTCTCCCCCTCTCTCTCTTCCCCTCCCTCCCGCCGCCCCCACCCAGGCCGGCCCCACCCCCGGCCTCCCCCCACCCCCGGCCGCCTCCCTCCCCCGGCCGCCACCCTCCCCCGGCACCCCCCCGACGACGCCCCCTCTCTCTTTCCCTTTCTCTCTCTTCTCTTCCCCTCTCTCTCTTCCCCTCCCTCCCGCCGGCCCCCACCCCGGCCCCCCAGCCAGACCCCCGGCCACGCCCCCCTCCCCCGGCCTCCCCCCACCCCCGACGACCCCCCCTCCCCCCGGCCGCCACCCTCCCCGGCCCCCCCCCTCGCGCGATTTCGCAAATCCGATTTCGCGATTTCGCGATTTCGCGATTTTGCGAAATCGCGACAGGGGGGGGCCGGGGAGGGTGCGGCCGGGGGAGGGGTCGTCGGGGGTGGGGGGAGGGGGGCGTGGCGGGGGCTGGCTGGGGCGGGGGTGGGGGCCGGCGGAGGGAGGGGAAAGAGAGAGAGGGGAAGAGAGAGAGAGAAAGGGAAAGAGAGAGGGGGGTCGTCGGGGGGTGCCGGGGAGGGTGGCGGCCGGGGGAGGGAGGCGGCCGGGGGTGGGGGGAGGCCGGGGTGGGGGCCGGCCGGGGTGGGGGCCGGCAGGGAGGGAAGAGAGAGAGGGGAAGAGAGAGAGAGAAGAGGAGAAAGGGGAAGAGAGAGAAAATAGGGTCGCCGGCGGCGACCGCCGTGGCCGGGGCTGGGGCCGGAGGTGGCCTGAGTTGGGTCGCCGCGTCGGGGATGAGTCGCCGGCGTCCGTCGCCGGCGGCAGAAAGATCGCCGGCGACGGAAAAGAGTTTAGGTGAGAATGATTGTGTGAGGTTAGGTGCATGATAAATATCGTACACAATCAACATTTGAACCGTTCGATTAAATCTTAACGGTCCAAAAAAGGTATGTACCGATAGAGACCCTCAGAGGGTCTCTACCGTAACCTTTCCCTATAATAAAATAGAAGTTAAAAAAAAAATCTCTAAAAGATATATGGTGAACCAAAGATATATGTGTGGCTATATATACGGATGCAGTCATGTCATTGTTGGTGCAGTTCAGGGACCATGTCCGATCCACATTTCTCAATAATCAAGCCATCAGTATTGACTTTCAACCATTCAATCTGTGACTCTACCAAAACTTTTTACTAAATTTTAACATTTTCCCTCGAATTTTTGAACTTTGTAAAGATATAGCAGGAATTCAAAATATCATATTTATTCCCCCTAAATTATGAAAATGTAACAAATTCAATCATTCTGCTAGTTTCCGTGGTAGAATTGCCACGTGTCAATGTAAAAGGTAGATAAGGTTATATATGAAATGATAATTGTACTATGATAGTAGTGAATGGGAACCCCCGATCAAGTGGTGAACTGATCGTATGAGTGGGTTATGAGAGGACTATCATCTTTACGGTGAGCTGAAGCTCAAGAATTGACAATCACTAGTTAGAGATAGCTAGATTATTGGAAGCCAGTGTTGTTCCCAAGAGAAAATTTTTTTTTTAAAGGTGATTTTGTTCATTAAAACGTGAAATGTACGAAAGCATAAATCAAATCTTAGGGTCCGTTTGGTAAATGAGTTGAGTTTGAGTTGAGATGAAATTTTTAAGTTTGAATTAAGTTGAGTTGATTTTTTAAAAAATAGTTATAATTTTGTTGACCATTTATAAAAAAATAAAAATTAAGATAAAAAAATACTGTTTAATTAAAATTAAACTTTATTATCAATCAGAGTCTTATTAGTCAATCTCTTCTCTTCTCGAAAGGTAATGTTCCCTCTTTCCTTGGGGACTAGGGGATACACAGCAAGGACGGGATGGCTTGTCGTCGTAGCGTTGGAGTTGGGCATAGAAAATTCGGGAGAACATATGTAATTTTTTGAAATTCGGGAGCACATCATTATAAGTTTCAAAAGTTTGGAGGAAAATCTAAAGCTTATCCTTCCCTTTCTTTTGTCAAAATTGTCATTATTAATTACATATATATATATTTATGCATCATTACACATACATGACTATATATATGCTTTGTCTTTTGAATGGACCATCCTTCTCTCATAATGTAAATAAGAAGTGTAATTTGACATTCATTTAATATAATAATGCTTTTCATTTTAAGTGTGACATCAAAAAATTAGTCATCTGAATTATTGTCAATTTTTCAACGTGATTACTGTTTTAAATAATACGCTATACATTACAATAAAGGAAAGTCATTCTCTAGGTTAGATATAAATATCTACAAATATATCCATATATATTTTTTTTTTCGGTATGTCTTCAACTCAGAACGTTGAAACATATCTAATTCAAATGGTGCCTTTTTTTTCCCCCTCTCTCTGGAAAAAAGAATGGGCATGAGCAATGAATTTTCAAAGAAGACCGTACGTACGTGCCCTACATTGCTCGCACTGACCACTGTCACCATTCGACAAGTAGGCAGGTGGTGACCACTGTCACCATTCTACTCGCACTGCCCAAAACAGTGATGGTGACGTGATAGTAAAAGAAGTTTTATTTGAAATATTTACTTCTATTAGGACATGAATTTGAGTTATATACCTATGTCAGTTTGACAATTATTTATTAATAGATTCAGCGAGTTCCGATTTATTAACCATTGAAGATTTAGATAAGATATCCTTCATCATTGTACCTATAGTCCTAACTTCTGTTTATATTTTATACACTGAATTAGGAATATAAAGATATCATTAATCCTCTTTCTTATCATAAAAAAAAAAAAAAAATAGAGAAACAAAAGGTTTATTTTTTTGGTTGCGATAGATTTGCAATTTGTAATGTGAAAAAAAAAAAAATCACCTTTCTAACAAAAACAAAAAACAAAACAAAAGGTTCAGACAAACTTGTAAAGAAAGTTGGACGATATAACAACTGTACATTGGTCCATACACTTTCATAACTCCCTATTGACAATGCATTGTAAGTTTGGAAATATCTAGGTGTCTAGCCTACTTTTGGAATATTATTTTCCTGCCATTTTGTACATAAAATTTGAGAGTTAGGAATTTCAGACCAGCCTTATCCAGTACTTGCTAATTCGTACTTATTCAAGCAAAATTTTCATTTGAACTGGTCGAAGAGCTAGCTCGCGAATCAACTTTTTGTAATTTACTCTATATTCAATCACGAGTAGTTATGCTATTTTAGAGTATTAATTACATATGGCATTATTGTTTGTTCAATGAATTACTTATACATATATTTATATATATACATTTTTTTTGTCACAACGAAATTAAACATATGTTCCCAAATATAATGAGCAGTATATTTGTAATAATTAGAGTAAAGGTTGCATCGGACTATTTTGAGTAATCAATTAGTATATCCATTGATATTATATAGCATGGAATAAATCTTGGGTACTATTTAATTTTACTGTCTGTTTTAACTATATAGATACTTCATATGTTAATGCTTTAAATATTCAATAAGTTTATTGTAAAGATCGTATAATTAGGTTACATATTCCCTGAATAACTCCAAAGCCAAAATACTTCTTTTTTTATTTAACAAAATAACTATTTATCATATTTTGTTTTTGTTTTTTTTCCAATTTTGATTAATTAATGATTGATTATAGCCATGGTCCATTGGACTTGAAAACCAGTGTTTTACGATATGGTCAAATATTGATTGACTACAAAATGAAAAAATGTTGTCACATTTTATCATTAAAAGGAAAGAAAACAAAATGTGATACAAAATTTTAAGTTTTGCAAAAGGTAAAACTTTTCCTAGATTTTTAGACATTATATGGACATGTACAAAAAAAAATCCTATATATTCACAGATATTCATTGATATTCGGTATGTTTTTGGACATTTGACAAACACTTCAATGATAATATCATTCCTCTTGTTATTCATGTTGAGATTTTAAAATATGAATAAAGTTGTGGAAATGTTGATAAAGGTGTGGAAATGTTGATAATGTCATGAGCATTTTCACGTGAGCACTGTATGCCCACCTATTGTTTTTTTTTTTTTTTTTTTTTTTTTTTTTTACCCTCTAGATTCATTTGGTTCAATTTTATCCTAGCGAGTGTCATGTCAAGACGATCCTATTCACTTTTCAATCAATAAATTCAAATTTTTCATGAGAAAAAGACAATAACAAAAATAAAAAATAAAAAAAATTGAAAAATGAGTTTGAACTTAAATGCCTAATAGCCTATTCCGATTTGAATTTAAATGCACGGCAGCATATGCATGGGTGTAGCGATGATGCTACCTGAGTTAAGATGAAACCAACTTTAGTAATGATCTCATACATTTTTGTTATGAAAAATGTCTAAAATACCAACTCTAGTCCCAACTTTTAAGTACCAACCTATATGATATAAGAGTTATTATTCTTTTATTGAAAAATATTTAAAATATTATCACATCAATTGATTCTATCTAGTAATGAAAATATGACACATGAGTTAGTATTCAAAAAGTTGGGATTAAAATTGATATCCCTAATACTACTTAACAAGCCATGTATAACTCGTCTTTGTTTGTCTTGTTTACGTCGTCGATTTAGAAGTGTACAGACTCTTCTAGTTTTTAATAGTAGTACTAGTACGAGAGATGTGCCTCAAGCACCTTGCCCCTGAACAACAAAAAGTATTCAGCTTGTGCTTTTCACCTTAGAGGTTTTTAAGGATTACGAGCAAGAAAAGTGAATCACGAGTAAAAATACAAAAACACAAAATACAAACATGAAAACCAGTCATTTAAGGTACTTCCTATAAGCCCCCTTATTTACAGAGCTTAAAATGGAAGAAACATCTCTAACATTATCAAGATAAAAACACCCTTGTAAATATAGCATTTAATTTAATAACAACATCAATAATACAATACATAAAACACTGCTCTCACCTCAAGCCCCATGAGATGGAGTGCTGGACTAGGGGAAAAGGTTGGGAAAAGAGAGTACCTCCTACGTGCCAAACAATTGCCATGCACCAACTTCAACGATTCAACATTTTGCGGGAAGAAATGTGTATTGCTTTATATCTTTTGCAAAATTTTGCTCTTCTAGATTAAATTGTCACACAGCACTGCAGCTATCAGGCTATCCTGTAGCATCGCATTGTTAACGGAGAGAAAACAAAGACTTTCCTGGTACTGTGATCATGGAGATCCGATCTCTCATCGTAAAGCCAATGCAAGACAAAATTGAATAACAAAAAAAGAAATGGAAAGAAACCAAACCAGCATGTAGAACAAATTTCTTCTTCTTGACCTTTTAAAGACTCCAAGAATGTCTCCAGTCATTGCACTACTGAGGAGTTAACCTCCAAACACGGACACAAGCATCCTCACCGGAGCTCACCACACTGTGCTCATCAGTAAAAGCTAAACCATAAACTCCACCTAAGTGAGCACCCTTTATGGTCGTCCGGCTTGATGCTGGCTTGTCAACATCATATATAATGGCACACGTGTCAAGTGACCCAGTAGCAACAGAACTACTGTCAGGAGACCAAGCAAGGCAATTTATTCGTGCTGTGTGGTACAACATGTTCTTCAGCTTCACCTGTAAAAGATATCATGTTAAAAGGGCAATCCTGAAAAGCAGCCAGAACTATGGGGTCTTGCAGTTATTTATGTACGGTAAAAAGAGAAATATACGAATAAAGAAAAATAGATGTTTCTTCCCTCACTAGGACTGCATCAATGCGCAAAGAAGAGACCTAATGACAAGGAGAAAAAAGATGAAATAAAAGTATCGGAACTAAGAAATTACCTCTCGGGAGGCACGATCCCAAACGATGGCTTCACGGTTTGCATCCCCTGATGCAAACATTGAAACATCAGGAGAGTAGCGTATAACAGTAACAGCACCACGGTGTTTCTCAAGGACTGCATCTTCTGTAAGTGTATCGCCAGTGATAGTATATATATGCAATTTACCATCCTGTCCACCAACGATGGCTTCACTTCCATCAGGTGAAATTGCTGATGCTGTCACAGCAAATCCAAGGTTAATAGTTGACACTGGTCTTGTCCCACGGAGAATAACAACTCCAGAATCAGTCGAAACCAGTGCAAGCTCAGGAGATTGAAGGGCAAGGCTCAAATCCTTTGGCTGACTGCCAATATCAACAGAACCAGCATCTCCACATTGATCACCGTTTACAGGAACCCGCCATACCTGGTTGTCATAAATAAAAGAAAAAGGAAGTAACTCACAGAAGCTGAAATTCACAGGATTAAATGCGTTGGAATGACTATATCGGTACTAACAAGTAAATGAAGTCAGATCATATTTGTTTTTCACAAGAAGAGTCAAGATACATGTGTACCTTATTGTCAAACCCAGAAGTAATAATCTCCTCCTCTACAGCTGCAAAACATTTGATTTGAGAGTTCTCCTTCCTTTGTAACTTGCCGCTATATCCAATGCCTTGAATCCATTTCACTATTAAACCATCGTAACTGCTAGACAATATAACTTTTGGGTTACTTTTCAAGACAGATAACGAAGCAACATTCTTCATGTGCCCAGAAAGGGACAGTGGGGCTTTATCAAGATCGCTCGCCGAGAATATACTGATTGTTCCACCAAGCGAAACAACAACAAGATAATCATTTTGCCATAGACATCCAACAAGCATGTCATCTATACCACCTGACCCAGGACAAGTCAACGTTCTTTTCACTCTGCCATTTCCGTCCTCTGTTATATCCCATACTTTTGCAGATTTATCAGCAGATGCAGTCAGCACCTAAATTTAGCATTAACCAAGCCCATCAGTGCATATAACGAAGGAAATTTGAACAGGCTCAATATCAAATAGAATATAGAAGGCAAAAGTGAAAACAATGAGTAAGCAAACCACAAGACAGACAACTCAACTAACTCCTCATAGTAAGGGGCTAGTTTCAATAGCAATTCTTCTGATGAATTAAAGCAAATCGAACATTACATATGTTCGTGGTTGCAATTATCAGATGTATGAAGCTTGGAAAAATTTCAAAGTATTCTTATAGCATATAACCTCCCATTGTTTAACCAATTTAGAGTCAACATCTAGATACTTTTCAATGGAACAACCGAACAACCAAACAGCAAACCAGGCCATGAATACAATCCACAAGGACTTGGGCCCATGCTAAATAGGAGAAAGGTCTTCACTTTAGAGCCAACAAAATGCTTACCTGTTTTCCATCCGGACTCCAACTAACAGCATAAATGGTTCCTTTATGTCCATCTTCAGAGGCAAGCTCTCCAATTTTCTCTCCACTTTTCCCATCATAAAAAATACCTTTCTTGTCAGAGCTAACACTAAGGAACTTACTCCCATCTGGCGAAAACCTTACACAATTGACAAAATTTGAATGATCCCTGCAACCAATAAAGTAGAAATATTTCATTCGAAGCTATCAAATCAGCAAGAAAGAATAAAAGACCTAAAACTATTTACAATCTCAAGTTTTACAATCTCAGGTTGATAAGCCACTGGCTAGATCACTTTGAGATGTACCATAATAGAGCTCAGCAGAAGTATAACAGTCTACATAAGTAATATCAATGGACAAGCTCTGCAGAGCCAGGCCGGAGCTCTGCTTATGCTCAACCCATCCTCTGCAATGGGCCTATATACTCGGATAAATGACAGCTCAGTACACAATATGGCGTTTTACCTGAGTTCAACAAAGCTCAGTATCACCTACTGAAGCTATGATGACAAGAATGCACACATAGAAGTAGAGCAATGCTAACTACCAAGATGCGGAGCATGATACAAGTCAGCTAGAGCCGAAATAAGGCCATTAGTTTGGCCCTAAAGCCAGAAAACGAAAACAGCAACAAAGAAAAAGAAATTTCAAAACTGAAGTTCTTGCCCTCAAGTTTGTCGTGTCTAACCTGTGAGATAGCTTAAATTTAAATGGTGGTCCTTCATAGAAATTCACCAAAAAGTCCTCGCCGCATGTAACAATGCGGAATGGTCGTGTTGGCTTAAATGCACAGCTTAAAACTCTCCTTGAATGGCCATCAAACTCTCCCACGTTTGTACCTGAATCCCACCTGTTCATAACATTGTGTATAAACTGTGAGTCATATGGTTGCATTTAGTTCAAACAGAATAAAAAAGCTATGCCAGTATATAGAGGAGATAGAAAACAGAATATGAGGCAAGAATCTCTGATACAAATGTGGCCAACAAGTAAAGTAACTGGCTCAAGCACTTGCAGCAATAAGACTACATACTTCTTTTTTTTTTTTTTAACCAAAAAATAGAAATGAAATAAAATGAAAAGGTAAATAGTTTATGAGACGATATAATTTCAGATAAGTGGTCGCTTGGGGGGTGGTCACTATCCTAAATCATATTGTGCAGAAATAAAGTGCTTGATCATTCAAACTGAAAACACAACAGGAGGTACCATTATCCAAAAAATAATGGTTAAGTTCATATCAAAAATATTTTGCTTAATTCAGAAAGTTATTTTGTCCTCGTTACGGGGGCAGGAACCACCATTATCATTTTCTTTTAACAAACGGGCTGCTTAGGGGGATCAGCTATCAACAATAACCCTGTTACTTTGAGAGATTGGTAGCTCAAGAACTTCATTCATACACACCTTTCTGCCAGAGAAGTAAGAGTAATAGACAGCTAATTAAAATTTCTGTACATGATACTAATTTGGAAATCACTGTCGCAATCACCAATGTAATGTCTTTGACGAGATTCTAGACGCTCAGTCCAAAGCTCAATTGCAAACGAATTTGCCGGCACATTTCCTCAAAGAATGCATTGAATGCACAAAAGAAGAGACTTTGCAAAGCACATCATCCAAAAACATATGATCAAAGCAATATCAAGCATTTGAAAAAAACATGGTCACATCTACTCATATTCAGATTTAGCTAAACCAATTTATCCTCATTACTTATCAACCAAAGAAGAACAACAAAACCGATCGAAAGACACTGAGAGTAAAAGAGGCCTTTTTTTTTTCCTCCCATTTTTGCAGGAAATCGAAATCGAAATGAAATCTTAAATCAACATCAAACTTGTAATACGTTTCATATTCGTGTTTCTCTATACTCATTGCAAAATAAGCATCAATCGAACTTAGCTAGGAAATTTCCCTGCATTTCTCACAGACCAAACAAAACCGAGAAAAATCAAAGAGAGGAAATGGAAAACAGCATCTAGAAACACTCACATGAAAGCTCGGACGAAGGACTTCCCTTTGCCCTCACCGCAGGCGACGATCCTCATCCCGTCGGGCGACCACTGGAGATCGTCGATCCGACCGGACAAAACCTTGAACTCCTTCTTCAAGACGAAGCCGTTGTGGGTCCCCCAGATCCTGACGGAGCCGGAGACATCGGCAGAGGCGATCCACTCGCCGTTGGGGAGAACCTGGCGACGGTTGCTGGGTAAGCGTGCTCGGCGTAGACGGCGACGTCGAGAGGCTTGTCGAGGTTGAGGATGATCACCGATCGGCCATTGGTGTATAGGATAGCGTTGGATTTGGGGCTGCCGGAGATCAGAATCCCCCGGCCCCGCTCCGTCGACGGCACGCATGCGTATGTCTCCGCGAGCTGTGACATTTTTTTTTTTTTTGGAATTTTCTCCGGAAAGTGGAGATGTCGAAAAAAGGAAAAAGAGAAAAACTATGAGATTTGAAAGCTTTGGGGTTTTATATTGGAGGAAATTATTAGCGTCTATTACTCGAATTGGTGCTATGCACGAAGCTGAGGGAAATGATGGAGACACGTGGGGACGTCTGAAAGAGAGTGGAGTGCCGCTAGGACACGTGTGAGTTATACATTGGTCAGATCTAAAGGTTAATTTTTTGGTTCTTTTGACTTCTTTTCTCTTTGTTGTTTTAAATTAGAATAATTGATCCTGATAATCCCTGAATTTTTTAAAAGATAACAATTTAGAGCTTGTTTGGGACATGAGTCTGAACTCATGAATATTAGTTCAGCTTGAACTAAATGTGTTTGGCTGATGACTTGATTTTGAACTAAAAACTGGACCGTTATACAGTGATTAGTGACTTGATCACTGTTGAAGCTCAGATATGCTGGGAATTGATTCCCCTCCATCGCTGCAATGTACTACTACCTCTGAACAGGCCGTCTACTTTCCAAGCTTTAACTCTGCAACATTCACTCACAAATTCAACTTCACAATAACTCCTCTCTCTAACTCTCTCTCTCCACCTCATTCATCTCTGATCGTTTTTCCACTCAAACGATCCGTGAAGAACGTCGTCCCCCACCCATTTCGCCGAGACCTTTCGCCCACTTCCGCCCCACACCCCGTCCGGCGAAACGTTCGAAGGTCGCCCCCCAAGAACCCAGTCACGCTGCACTCCCTCCTTTCTTCCACCGTGAGCAATCATCCCCAACACCCATTTGTGAGTTTCAAATTTTGGCTATGTTTCTCTCTCTACTTTCTCTCTCTAGCTTATACCACCCCCACACACACGGTTTAGGGGGATATTATGTTATTCCGGTTTGAAAAAAATGGAGATTCCCTTCGGTGGAGTTTGGGTTTTGTGGGATTTGAACATTGAAGAGAAACTAAATTTGGAGCATAAAACGGAAACTATTTTAGTCGCGGATAGCTCCTTCCGGCTGCCGGATTCAATGGCTGCCCAATAAGCTTTTTCCCCCTCTGTCGTTTATGTATTGGGCACCAAAGCTATAATATGTTGTCGTTTTTTTGGAGTAGCAACAAATAAAAGAATTTTTTTTATTCCATCTTCCCGATGAAGGCCATCATGGCTTTTGTGTTTGCCAGACAAACGACACACCAAGGAGAGGCCGGTCTCCTTGGTGGGCTTACACAAAAAAAAAAAAAAAAAAAATTTGGGCTTCTTACCCAAACAAGGATTGTTTCTTGAGCCCATATCGCCGAGAGACATATCATTTACCTGAATACCGAAGAAGGCGCGACGGGCTCGGCAACCGAAAAGAGGTGTTTAACTACACACATTCATCGTTGCGGAACTGTATTGAGCGGACATTTGGTGTCTGGAAGGCAAGATTCAAAATACTAAAAGGTACCAATAGCTACCCGATGGACAAACAGGCTATGATCCCCGTGGCTTGTGCTGTTCTACATAATTTCATACGGATGGTACAGGTTGGGGATCCCTTATACGAAGATTACACCATGGATTGTATGCCTGTAAATTGGTTAAATCAATTTTTATACATCCAAACAAGGCCCTTGTTTTTTTTTTTTTTTACTTTTTAACTCAAACTTTTTCACCAAACACTCAACTCAACTTAAACTTTTCAACTCAAACTTTTTACCAAACACTCACATTTTAAACTAAACTAAACTTAACTCAAACTAAACTTATAAATTTCAACTTGAACTTGTGCACCAAACAGGCCCTTAGTTTTTATTTTATTTTTTGATCAAGATGACCCTGAACTCCTAAAATATTTACCGTTATAGTCATTTTCGTTTAATTCCATTAATTTCTTACAAAATAAGATGATATTTTAATAATTTACTAATTATTAATTTAAAAAATAAAAAACTCATAAAAAATGAAAATTTCTCTCTCTCTTGTCCCCCCCCCCCCCATCTGGGTTTTCGGCCCTCATGATTTGGGTGTCGGCCCCCTCCCCCCCCCCCCCCGGCACCGGTGAGATCTCACGTCCCCACATCTGTGTTTTCACCACCGTCGACGATCTGGTCTCAGTTCGGCGGGCCCATATCTCAGAATGCTGAACTCAAAATGTCGTAGGCGGGGAGCTACGTGGGGGATCGTGAACCCAAAGAGAGAGCCGTCTAGAACTAGATCCCAACTTCAGGGGGGTGGAGGGGGACCTAGATCATGACTTCAGGGGGGAGTAGGGCAAGTGGGGGGACAAGAATCAAATCAGACTTTGTGGGGGGGGGGGGGGGGAGGGGGGGCGAGAACTCATATCGCGACTGTGAAGTGGGCAACTACTCGAGATGGAGGTCGTGGGGGACCTGTCTGTAAAGTTAGGTAGAGAGAGAAGGGGAGAGAGAAAGAGAGGGAGGGGAGAAAGAGAGGCTTTTAGAATATTGAGGGTGTTTTAGTCTTTTTAGTATAAAAATATTATTTCAGCTAGATTCGATTACAAATTTAACAAATTTTGATGGAAATGCCTATAATTGCTAAAAATAAGGAGTTTAAGGTTATCTTGATATTAAAAAAAAAAAAAAGAACTGGGCCAAACCATTACATTCAAAAGAATTCAGGGACTATTTAAGACCAATTACTTTTTATATTATGGATATTAGAAGTGCTCATTACCTAAAAATAAAGGCCCATTTGGCGGACATCTAGAGATATTATTTTGAAAGTTGAGTTGGAAATGTGTACTTAAAGGGAAAACTTTTGAAAAAGTTCTGTAATATAAAAAATAGTGTAAAATTTTGAAATGTGTTCAGAAAAAAATATGCAAAATGGATCTTGTCTTTTCATCTCGTCGATATGAGATTTTTATATAAAAATCATCTCATTTCGATTTGAAATGAGAAAATTATGAACTTTTAAAGTTTGTATTTTTTGAAAATGGAAAAGAGTTAAAATTTATTTTAAAGTTAGGATTTTGAAATCGAAATACTAAAATACCGTATGGAGATGGCACTTCAAACGGGCCCTAAATAAATGAATAGAGGTGTTCTCGAAGAGGCCGTTTGAGAGACAATTGAAGATGGAGTTTTGGAGATTGAAGTTGAATTGAGATTTGTAAATGTGCGTTTAGTAGAATAAACTGTTTGGAGTGGAAAAGTTGAAAAACTTGAAATGCATTAATATATATATATATATATATATGGATCTTTTTATTTATCTTGAAATTTTATGTAATTTTTAAAAAGTATCTCATTTGGACTTGAAATAAGAACGTTATAGATTTTTAATTTTGAGTTTTTTTTTTAATGTTAAAGAGAGTTTTAGAAAAGTAAATAATGAAATTGGTTTACTTTTTAGGAAGAAAACAATTTTTTCATTTCTCAACAAAGACAAAATTTGATAAATGTTCAATGCTTTATTTCGAGTTTGTACCATATGTATATATAGATTTTAAGATTTATACGATTTTATATTTCTCAATAAATACAATATTGATAAACGTTGAACGCTATACTTTGAATTTATAATTGATATTTTGTTGTAATAGACTGTGATGCTATGATTTTCTTTATTATGGAAGATTTGAATTTGATTGTATTATGATAAATTATATTTTATTCAATAATTTTACATTTTAGTATATTTTTTTTATACTTCAGAGGTCACAGATTGAATCAGTGAATCAAATCCACGAAATCTAAAGTTCACAGATTGGATTAGACTAGATTGGGTTAACGTGGTTGACGCATAATTCGTGTATGTCCATGAACACCCACCCCTAAAGAAGCAAGGATTATTTTTGCGAATGGCCTCTGAGATATACTTCTAGTCTCAAGTTCGTTCATAACCTCTAAATTTACACGTTACACATTTTTGAACTTTTCTATGCTATACAAACGGCCACATAGTAGTATTTCTTAAAAAAAATAAAATGAAAATATATTAAATACGTTCAGACCATATGAGCTTTAATTAAGACTAAAATTATAATCAAATATTTATAAGTATGAAAAATGTACCTCCAAGATATCTCTATAAAAGCTATGTATATTTAATTAAAATATAGATTGCATCATATATATTTGATTAATATGTAGTACTTTTCTTCTAAAATATCTTTGATTGAGATATAAATTTCTTTTAAAAAATAATATTTAACTGCAACTTTATCTATAAATATTACTCATATGATTAGCGCATGTTCAATTTCTGTTTAATTCTTTTTACAAAATATTTATAAATGGACCATTGGCATAATAGTTAAAAAATTCGGGGGAGTGTGATATATAAAATTAAAAGTCATAGACCAACATGACACTTGTTGTATTATTCCAAGTCACTCATTAAATGAACCCAAAGGGCTATAATGGTGCCCCATGGATGGGTATGTTTTTTTTTTTAAACTATACAATTAAAATCTTTTAGAATAAAACGTTGAATGTAAAGGTACAGACATATAAAAAAATTACACAAAATTTCATCCATTTAGAAAAAATAAAAATGAAAATGAAAAACAACACACACACGTGAAAGTTTAGGGGCTTGGGTTCGTGCCGTCATTAGAGGGCAAGCAGTCTCTAGGGGAGATCACGTTAAGAGAAGGGCAGAGGTTTGGTGACACACCGTCCTTGATGACAGCACGAACCCATCCCTCTCTCCCGATGACCTTGCGAACCACAGCCTTGCCACAGAAAGCGCAGCCACTAACCCCACGAATAATAGCATTCCCCAAACTATTAAAAGACAAATTAATTTTCTCGTTTTTGTTTTTTTCATTCGATCATCAAAATTATTTTGTAGCCGTAACTTAAGATTTGTGCCAAGATTTCAAACAAAAAGAGAAATAGAATCTTTATTTGATTACCGTCTATCAGTCAGTTTTAAAAATAAATCTCTTTCCACGACGAACACCCTTTAGTCGAACGACAAATATGAACCGAGAAAAAAAGAAAAAACACTCCGGTGACCACCTCCAGTAACTCCTTATCATTGGCAGCGGCAAGAATGCCATCCCTCTCTCCTATTTTGTTGTGACGGTGGTCTGATTTGTGGTTTGTGATTCTACCCACCACCACTAACAGGGACCAGGTCCATGTTAGAATAGGTTGCTTGTAAAGCAACCATGTTTTGACATTGAGACGCTATTATAAAGCAATTTTGTATTTTGATTAATAAATACATGTAAAATATATATATATATATATTTGGTATATTTGTAAGAGTAATATCATGTTTCATTTCTTTTAGATATATCATTCAGTGGTGGAGCCATAATTTTGATTCAATAGGGACATGAACTAAGAATGTGAAAAATATTAAAACAAACTCAAACATCAAATCTTAATCCTATGTATTTAGATTGTTGAATTTTTTTCTTACATGAATATAACCTTTTATTAATGGTTTAATTTATTTTCTTGACCTATTATTCTCTTAAGAGTTTGATTTTGTAACATAAAAAATATATGTAGAACCTTTTAAAAAAGAGATTTTAATGAGACAAATTAGATTAAAGATATATATATATATATATATATATATGAGAAATAGGAGTCGGGACGGCCACTGACACATTTGAAAAAAATAATTATTTCAATAGAGAAAAATAATAAAAAATAATAATGAGAACAGTTTTAGTTGAAGGGACTATATTTAAAAAAAACAAACGTTGTATCTAAAAAATTTACTAGGAAAGAGCCATAATATATTTTTAAAAATAATAAATAAAAAAAACGTTAGGACATGTGCCCTTCGGTTGGTGTTCTTTCTTCAGGATTGTATACGGGCATGTTATCCGAGCTGTGTTGTATTGGTACATTACATTGTCTTTCTGCTTAGTTGTCTACTTCAATAAAATTCTTCTTCCATAAAAATTAATGGGAATTTTATAATGGGGTCAAATTTTTTACCTCATTGACGCTATCGGATCCAACAGATAGGATTGAGTAGATTGATAAGGTATATCAAATTAAGATATAAGTGTTTACATATGATTATACTTAAAAAAAATCCTCAGCAAACTTCTTAGAACCCTCTTCCCCCCCCCCCCCCCCAAGGCGACCTAAGCCCCCCGACAGACATCGAGCCCTCTTGCTCCCCTCCGCCCACCACGACTGGGTTCGCCCCCTCACCCCGCCACCGCGACTTGGCTCACCCCCCCTTCTCGTGCGAGTTTCTGTGATACCCCCCCCCCCCCCCCCCCCAACCCGCACGCCCGCCGTGACTGGAATCACCCCTTTCTGCTCGTTGCCCCACAACTAGGTTCGCCCCAACCAACATATCCACAGGAATCTGGGCCTCAATTCTCCACCGCCACGGTTGACGGAGCCAGCTTATTTTGCCGAAGGTGGTGGAGTCCAGTTTTTTTTTTTTTGCTGCAAATCTGGGTAAGTGTTGCAATTGTATGTGGGGGGTATATTTTCATTAGATATAACAAAAGTCATAATATTTAACTTGTAACGAGTTGGTCAATACCTCAATAGATCTCATGGCGTCCAAGCAAGGATCGAATGAGGTGTCAATAGGATTCCGAACATTCTGCCAACGAAGTCACCGTGACCCATTTTTGTTCTTCTCATTCAAAGCTAATTTCTTAGCCATCATCTCACATAACTTCGGCATAGTCTCAAAAACCCATATCTGTATTACAAATTAAATGATGGTTCTAATACAAACCAATTTATAAAATATATTTAACTAAGAAGAGTATTAAAGAAAAGCTTACTTGAAATATGTCATGATCTTTTTTATCAACCTCCTCATCACTCAAATTTTCTGTACTCCCATTTGTTCTTAAAACATACAAATATATGTCGTTTAGAAATATTAAAAATAAAAAAGGGAACCATTACATAATACTTGTAAATAAAACAAGTGGCATATTATTTCATTACCTCGGCATCTACTTCATCACCTTCATCCTCTATTGAATCTTTAATATTCTCAGTGCTTTCCTGAAACATGTAGTAATTGATGTAATGAATAATATTGTCATATCATGATCATAATCTTTATATTTTTTTTAAATTTTACAATAATTGGTGTGTTTGAATGTAAATATAAAAATACAAATACAAATACAAAAAGAAACAAAAAAGAAGAAAAGAAAAAAAACCCAATCAAAATCATTATATATCGGAATAACTAACTGATCGTTAGTAACTTTCTCTCTGTTTTTTTTTTTTTTTTTGGGGTGGGGTGGTATTTTTGTTATTCAGATCCTTCAATTGCGGGCATCTAAACTTTTGCGGCAAACATATGATTTTAATGAATGATTTTTTTTTTATCAAAACGTTGCGATAAGGTAGCCAAAAGCTCTAAAGAGAGGGGGGCTTGCCATCCGACCTGCTTCCCCATTTAGACTTCTTCTTGTGGGGGTCAACTTCGTAAAAGATGAATTCAGTAAATAGAAACTCACCGAACCGAATCAATATAACTATCTTTCTTTTGATAAAGCAATAAAATCTCACAATTAGTATCGAATTAATGAAGTGTCAAAGAATTTCTTTTTCCTTTCCTTGTTGCTCGAAAAAAAAAAAAAGTCATGTGGAACCTACTTAGTAACTTGGGGACAACTTATAATAAATATATGAATTTCATGGTTTATCATGCATCAATATACGCATTGTCACGTATTTGGTATTCTATCTTATGCTAGTATTAAAAGGACGCATTATATATATATATATATGTGTGTGTGTGTTTACGTTTATAATGACATGAACTTTTAACACTCTAGGGAAGCTCTTTCTGGATTTGATCCGACCATGGTTGCCAAAATGGTAGAAGAAGAGTTCATAGAGATATCATCAAACAAAGCAATCATGTTTGCCGAAAGCCAGGGTCAGATGCAAAGTTGGCAATGTCAAATGCAATGTCAAATGCATTCTAAAGGCAAGCCCCATATAATTCATTTTCACATGATGACGTGCTATCTCTATATACATATATAAATATATATATATATATATATATGAATTCTTTCTTACGTGATGATTATATATATATATGTATGTATATATATATTTATATGCATATAAAGGTGATGAGGTAGTTTGGATCGTTGAGCAACTACATGTAAAGCTACGTGAATCACAAACCAGTGATAAACAGATACAGATACCCAAGAAATGTGCCGCTGAGGAGCCCAAAAGCGGAGGCCATAAGCAAGGACTTGTTGAAACGTGGGTTTAGGTTAGTGGGGCCAGTGATCGTTTTCCCCCAATAACAAAATGTTTTACAACTTTATCTCTTAGTTGCCCCTCTGAAATTTTTTTAATTATAATATTTGTATAAATTTTTTTGCCAAAGCTTTCAATTCACCTTACTTTTAAGTATTCATATTTACATTTTGGTATCTTAAATAATAAATCAAAATCAACTATACTACTCTATCTTTTAAACTCTTTATAAGCTTAGTCCATTTAGGAAACATCAAAAATATAAATAAAAAAATGATGGTAGCAGATTTTAGTATTATAACTTCTAGTTTGATTCACAGCCTACTGAAAATAAAATGTCTGGCTATGCCACTGAACGGAGTTGAATAATATAAGTTTGGTATGAATATTCTCCATATCAAAATTTTGTTCGTCCCACCAAATCAAAAGTTTGGAATTGAACTAGATGGTGAACAACCCTAAAATGGGCCTTAGATTGATTTTCTTGCATCCTAATTTTGAGCATACCTATATCATTTCGCAAACTCCTAAACTAACACAATCCAATCAAATTAAAAAGAAAAAAACAAATAAACAAAAACAAGCTAACAAACAAATTCATTATTTCAACGGAATGACCATTGAACTTTTTTATGGTTGTTCCTTTTTTTAGTGGCTGTTCCGAATACCAAAAGACAATGAAATCAATGTTGCACAATCAAATTCTCTACAATAAAAATTCTTAACAATAGATCACAATCCTTCGTCTAAATATTGAATTAATTTCACTAATCAAACAAATTTTAAAGGAAATCAATAACTAAAAATTTGATAAATATATTATCTGTCTAACATTCTTACCAACCCCGGAGCTGAGGACGACAGCGGTGACATGGTTGGCTGCGACGACGAAGCCGGTGGTAGCATCAAAGGCGGCGACGATGGAAGGCACGACTCCGACATCCCGAGCAGGGCAGGGAACTCAACTGGTGGGAAAGGCAGGGCAGGGAAAGGGGGAAATTGTTTCGGAGTTGAGTGAAAATGGGGAATTGGGGTTCTTGGTTTGAGCAGGAGAGGAGGAACACACTTAAATAATGTTCCTAGTACCACAAAACCTCCCTAATAACACTACCCCTCAAAAATAACACCAACAACAACCAAAATCTCAGACCACACAAAGAATGCTCTTTCAAAACTCTCACAAACACTTTGTGTGCATAAAAGGTGGTCTCACGATTCAAGCACTAAGTAAATAGTAAATCTCCCCTTGTTGAACAAAGCCACATTGAAGCACAAATCCCAACTTTATACCATTCAAACCTTCAAGGGTGACCAGACAGACAACTTACTTGAAGAGCCCTAAACCATAACAAGCCCTAACACTTGAAATCTTGTTGAAATGCCACCAAAAATTAAAACCACCGGATTAGAACTTGATGATGAGTAAGGAGAGTGGTAGATGAGAGTGTGATTGGGTTTAAATTCCAGAGAGAATGGGGCGGAGGAGGAGTCTTCAGGCATTTGGACAAGAAGGTGTCTGGCCAAGATTTTGTAGAAATTTATCGAACAGTTGGCGAGGAAAAATGAAAAGAAAAAGACGAACAATGAAAAACTGGGTTTGAATTGAAATGAGAATATAGAAAAAGAGGG
>CM046366.1:16828071-16855814 GCA_025413025.1 Ficus hispida | reverse complement strand
TTCTTTGTGTGGTCTGAGATTTTGGTTGTTGTTGGTGTTTTTTGAGGGGTAGTGTTATTAGGGAGGTTTTGTGGTACTAGGAACATTATTTAAGTGTGTTCCTCCTCTCCTGCTCAAAACCAAGAACCCCAATTCCCCATTTTTCACTCAACTCCGAAACAATTCCCCCTTTCCCTGCCCTGCCTTTCCCACCAGTTGAGTTCCCTGCCTGCTCGGGATGTCGGAGTCGTGCCTTCCATCGTCGCCGCCTTTGATGCTACCACCGGCTTCGTCGTCGCAGCCAACCATGTCACCGCTGTCGTCCTCAGCTCCGGGTTGGTAAGAATGTTAGACAGATAATATATTTATCAAATTTTTAGTTATTGATTTCCTTTAAAATTTGTTTGATTAGTGAAATTAATTCAATATTTAGACGAAGGATTGTGATCTATTGTTAAGAATTTTTATTGTAGAGAATTTGATTGTGCAACATTGATTTCATGTCTTTTGGTATTCGAACAGCCACTAAAAAAAAGAACAACCATAAAAAAGTTCAATGGTCATCCGTTGAAATAATGAATTTGTTTGTTAGCTTGTTTTTGTTTATTTGTTTTTTTTCTTTTTAATTTGATTGGATTGTGTTAGTTTAGGAGTTTGCGAAATGATATAGGTATGCTCAAAATTAGGATGCAAGAAAATCAATCTAAGGCCCATTTTAGGGTTGTTCACCATCTAGTTCAATTCCAAACTTTTGATTTGTGGGACGAACAAAATTTTGATATGGAGAATATTCATTACCAAACTTATATTATTCAACTCCGTTCAGTGGCATAGCCAGACATTTTATTTTCCAGTAGGCCTGTGAATCAAACTAGAAGTTATAATACTAAAATCTGCTACCATCATTTTTTTATTTATATTTTGATGTTTCCTAAATGGACTAAGCTTATAAAGAGTTTAAAAGATAGAGTAGTATAGTTGATTTGATTTATTATTTAAGATACCAAAATGTAAATATGAATACTTAAAAGTAAGGTGAATTGAAAAGCTTTGGCAAAAAAATTTATACAAATATTATAATTAAAAAAATTTCAGAGGGGCAACTAAGAGATAAAGTTGTAAAACATTTTGTTATTGGGGGGAAAACGATCACTGGCCCCACTAACCTAAACCCACGTTTCAACAAGTCCTTGCTTATGGCCTCCGCTTTTGGGCTCCTCAGCGGCACATTTCTTGGGTATCTGTATCTGTTTATCACTGGTTTGTGATTCACGTAGCTTTACATGTAGTTGCTCAACGATCCAAACTACCTCATCACCTTTATATGCATATAAATATATATATACATACATATATATATATAATCATCACGTAAGAAAGAATTCATATATATATATATATATATATATATATTTATATATGTATATAGAGATAGCACGTCATCATGTGAAAATGAATTATATGGGGCTTGCCTTTAGAATGCATTTGACATTGCCAACTTTGCATCTGACCCTGCTTTCGGCAAACATGATTGCTTTGTTTGATGATATCTCTATGAACTCTTCTTCTACCATTTTGGCAACCATGGTCGGATCAAATCCTGAAAGAGCTTCCCTAGAGTGTTAAAAGTTCATGTCATTATAAACGTAAACACACACACACACACACACATATATATATATATATATATATATATAATGCGTCCTTTTAATACTAGCATAAGATAGAATACCAAATACGTGACAATGCGTAGTATTGATGCATGATAAACCATGAAATTCATATATTTATTATAAGTTGTCCCCCAAGTTACTAAGTAGGTTCCACATGACTTTTTTTTTTTTTCGAGCAACAAGGAAAGGAAAAAAGAAATTCTTTGACACTTCATTAATTCGATACTAATTGTGAGATTTTATTGCTTTATCAAAAGAAAGATAGTTATATTGATTCGGTTCGGTGAGTTTCTATTTACTGAATTCATCTTTTACGAAGTTGACCCCCACAAGAAGAAGTCTAAATGGGGAAGCAGGTCGGATGGCAAGCCCCCCTCTCTTTAGAGCTTTTGGCTACCTTATCGCAAACGTTTTGATCAAAAAAAAATCATTCATTAAAATCATATGTTTGCCGCAAAAGTTTAGATGCCCGCAATTGAAGGATCTGAATAACAAAATACCACCCCACACCCAAACAAAAAAAAAAAAAAAAAAACAGAGAGAAAGTTACTAACGATCAGTTAGTTATTCCGATATATAATGATTTTGATTGGGTTTTTTTCTTTTCTTCTTTTTTGTTTTCTTTTTGTATTTGTATTTGTATTTTTATATTTACATTCAAACACACCAATTATTGTAAAATTTAAAAAAAATATAAAGATTATGATCATGATATGACAATATTATTCATTACATCAATTACTACATGTTTCAGGAAAGCACTGAGAATATTAAAGATTCAATAGAGGATGAAGGTGATGAAGTAGATGCCGAGGTAATGAAATAATACGCCACTTGTTTTATTTACAAGTATTATGTAATGGTTCCCTTTTTTATTTTTAATATTTCTAAACGACATATATTTGTATGTTTTAAGAACAAATGGGAGTACAGAAAATTTGAGTGATGAGGAGGTTGATAAAAAAGATCATGACATATTTCAAGTAAGCTTTTCTTTAATACTCTTCTTAGTTAAATATATTTTATAAATTGGTTTGTATTAGAACCATCATTTAATTTGTAATACAGATATGGGTTTTTGAGACTATGCCGAAGTTATGTGAGATGATGGCTAAGAAATTAGCTTTGAATGAGAAGAACAAAAATGGGTCACGGTGACTTCGTTGGCAGAATGTTCGGAATCCTATTGACACCTCATTCGATCCTTGCTTGGACGCCATGAGATCTATTGAGGTATTGACCAACTCGTTACAAGTTAAATATTATGACTTTTGTTATATCTAATGAAAATATACCCCCCACATACAATTGCAACACTTACCCAGATTTGCAGCAAAAAAAAAAAAAAAAAAAAAAAAACTGGACTCCACCACCTTCGGCAAAATAAGCTGGCTCCGTCAACCGTGGTGGTGGAGAATTGAGGCCCAGATTCCCGTGGATATGTTGGTTGGGGCGAACCTAGTTGTGGGGCAACGAGCAGAAAGGGGTGATTCCAGTCACGGCGGCGTGCGGGTTGGGGGGGGGGGGGGGGGGGTATCACAGAAACTCGCACGAGAAGGGGGGTGAGCCAAGTCGCGGTGGCGGGGTGAGGGGGCGAACCCAGTCGTGGTGGGCGGAGGGGAGCAAGAGGGCTCGATGTCTGTCGGGGGCTTAGGTCGCCTTGGGTGGGGGGGGGGGGAAGAGGGTTCTAAGAAGTTTGCTGAGGATTTTTTTAAGTATAATCATATGTAAACACTTATATCTTAATTTGATATACCTTATCAATCTACTCAATCCTATCTGTTGGATCCGATAGCGTCAATGAGGTAAAAAATTTGACCCCATTATAAAATTCCCCATTAATTTTTATGGAAGAAGAATTTTATTGAAGTAGACAACTAAGCAGAAAGACAATGTAATGTACCAATACGACACAGCTCGGGATAACATGCCCGTATACAATCCTGAAGAAAGAACACCAACCGAAGGGCACATGTCCTAACGTTTTTTTTATTTATTATTTTTTAAAAATATATTATGGCTCTTTCCTAGTAAATTTTTAGATACAACGTTTGTTTTTTTTAAATATAGTCCCTTCAACTAAAACTGTTCTCATTATTATTTTTTATTATTTTTCTCTATTGAAATAATTATTTTTTTCAAATGTGTCAGTGGCCGTCCCGACTCCTATTTCTCATATATATATATATATATATATATCTTTAATCTAATTTGTCTCATTAAAATCTCTTTTTTAAAAGGTTCTACATATATTTTTTATGTTACAAAATCAAACTCTTAAGAGAATAATAGGTCAAGAAAATAAATTAAACCATTAATAAAAGGTTATATTCATGTAAGAAAAAAATTCAACAATCTAAATACATAGGATTAAGATTTGATGTTTGAGTTTGTTTTAAATATTTTTCACATTCTTAGTTCATGTCCCTATTGAATCAAAATTATGGCTCCACCACTGAATGATATATCTAAAAGAAATGAAACATGATATTACTCTTACAAATATACCAAATATATATATATATATATATATTACATGTATTTATTAATCAAAATACAAAATTGCTTTATAATAGCGTCTCAATGTCAAAACATGGTTGCTTTACAAGCAACCTATTCTAACATGGACCTGGTCCCTGTTAGTGGTGGTGGGTAGAATCACAAACCACAAATCAGACCACCGTCACAACAAAATAGGAGAGAGGGATGGCATTCTTGCCGCTGCCAATGATAAGGAGTTACTGGAGGTGGTCACCGGAGTGTTTTTTCTTTTTTCTCGGTTCATATTTGTCGTTCGACTAAAGGGTGTTCGTCGTGGAAAGAGATTTATTTTTAAAACTGACTGATAGACGGTAATCAAATAAAGATTCTATTTCTCTTTTTGTTTGAAATCTTGGCACAAATCTTAAGTTACGGCTACAAAATAATTTTGATGATCGAATGAAAAAAACAAAAACGAGAAAATTAATTTGTCTTTTAATAGTTTGGGGAATGCTATTATTCGTGGGGTTAGTGGCTGCGCTTTCTGTGGCAAGGCTGTGGTTCGCAAGGTCATCGGGAGAGAGGGATGGGTTCGTGCTGTCATCAAGGACGGTGTGTCACCAAACCTCTGCCCTTCTCTTAACGTGATCTCCCCTAGAGACTGCTTGCCCTCTAATGACGGCACGAACCCAAGCCCCCTAAACTTTCACGTGTGTGTGTTGTTTTTCATTTTCATTTTTATTTTTTTCTAAATGGATGAAATTTTGTGTAATTTTTTTATATGTCTGTACCTTTACATTCAACGTTTTATTCTAAAAGATTTTAATTGTATAGTTTAAAAAAAAAAACATACCCATCCATGGGGCACCATTATAGCCCTTTGGGTTCATTTAATGAGTGACTTGGAATAATACAACAAGTGTCATGTTGGTCTATGACTTTTAATTTTATATATCACACTCCCCCGAATTTTTTAACTATTATGCCAATGGTCCATTTATAAATATTTTGTAAAAAGAATTAAACAGAAATTGAACATGCGCTAATCATATGAGTAATATTTATAGGTAAAGTTGCAGTTAAATATTACTTTTTTAAAAGAAATTTATATCTCAATCAAAGATATTTTAGAAGAAAAGTACTACATATTAATCAAATATATATGATGCAATCTGTATTTTAATTAAATATACATCGCTTTTATAGAGATATCTTGGAGGTACATTTTTCATACTTATAAATATTTGATTATAATTTTAGTCTTAATTAAAGCTCATATGATCTGAACGTATTTAATATATTTTCATTTTATTTTTTTTAAAGAAATACTACTATGTGGCCGTTTGTATAGCATAGAAAAGTTCAAAAATGTGTAACGTGTAAATTTAGAGGTTATGAACGAACTTGAGACTAGAAGTATATCTCAGAGGCCATTCGCAAAAATAATCCTTGCTTCTTTAGGGGTGGGTGTTCATGGACATACACGAATTATGCGTCAACCACATTAACCCAATCCAGTCTAATCCAATCTGTGAATTTTAGATTTCGTGGATTTGATTCACTGATTCAATCTGTGACCTCTGAAGTATAAAAAAAATATACTAAAATGTAAAATTATTGAATAAAATATAATTTATCATAATACAATCAAATTCAAATCTTCCATAATAAAGAAAATCATAGCATCACAGTCTATTACAACAAAATATCAATTATAAATTCAAAGTATAGCGTTCAACGTTTATCAATATTGTATTTATTGAGAAATATAAAATCGTATAAATCTTAAAATCTATCTATACATATGGTACAAACTCGAAATAAAGCATTGAACATTTATCAAATTTTGTCTTTGTTGAGAAATGAAAAAATTGTTTTCTTCCTAAAAAGTAAACCAATTTCATTATTTACTTTTCTAAAACTCTCTTTAACATTTAAAAAAAAAAACTCAAAATTAAAAATCTATAACGTTCTTATTTCAAGTCCAAATGAGATACTTTTTAAAAATTACATAAAATTTCAAGATAAATAAAAAGATCCATATATATATTAATGCATTTCAAGTTTTTCAACTTTTCCACTCCAAACAGTTTATTCTACTAAACGCACATTTACAAATCTCAATTCAACTTCAATCTCCAAAACTACATCTTCAATTGTCTCTCAAACGGCCTCTTCGAGAACACCTCTATTTATTTATTTAGGGCCCGTTTGAAGTGCCATCTCCATACGGTATTTTAGTATTTCGATTTCAAAATCCTAACTTTAAAATAAATTTTAACTCTTTTCCATTTTCAAAAAATACAAACTTTAAAAGTTCATAACTTTCTCATTTCAAATCGAAATGAGATGATTTTTATATAAAAATCTCATATCGACGAGATGAAAAGACGAGATCCATTTTGCATATTTTTTTCTGAACACATTTCAAAATTTTACACTATTTTTTATATTACAGACCTTTTTCAAAAGTTTTCCCTTTAAGTACACATTTCCAACTCAACTTTCAAAATAACATCTCTAGATGTCCGCCCAAACGGGCCTTTATTTTTAGGTAATGAGCACTTCTAATATCCATAATATAAAGAGTATTTGGTCTTAAATAGTCCCTGAATTCTTTTGAATGTAATGGTTTGGCCCAGTTCTTTTTTTTTTTTAATACCGAGATAACCTTAAACTCCTTATTTTTAGCAATTATAGTCATTTCCATCAAAATTTGTTAAATTTGTAATCGAATCTAGCTGAAATAATATTTTTATACTAAAAAGACTAAAACACCCTCAATATTCTAAAAGCCTCTCTTTCTCCCCTCCCTCTCTTTCTCTCTCCCCTTCTCTCTCTACCTAACTTTACAGACAGGTCCCCACGACCTCCATCTCGAGTAGTTGCCCACTTCACAGTCGCGATATGAGTTCTCGCTCCCCCCCCCCCCACAAAGTCTGATTTGATTCTTGTCCCCCCACTTGCCCTACTCCCCCCCTGAAGTCATGATCTAGGTCCCCCTCCACCCCCCTGAAGTTGGGATCTAGTTCTAGGCGGCTCTCTCTTTGGGTTCACGGTCCCCCACGTAGCTCCCCCGCCCACGGCATTTTGAGTTCAGCATTCTGAGATATGGGCCCGCCGAACTGAGACCAGATCGTCGACGGTGGTGAAAACACAGATATAGGGACGCAAGATCTCACCGGTGCCGGGGGGGGGGGGGCCGACACCCAAATCATGAGGGTCGAAAACCCAGATGGGGGGGGGACAAGAGAGAGAGAAATTTTCATTTTTTATGAGTTTTTTATTTTTTAAATTAATAATTAGTAAATTATTAAAATATCATCTTATTTTGTAAGAAATTAATGGAATTAAACGAAAATGACTATAACGGTAAATATTTTAAGAATTTAGGGTCATCTTGATAAAAAAATAAAATAAAAACTAAACTCTTATCTTTTAAAAAATTCAGGGATTATCTGGATGAATTATTCTAATTTAAAACAACAAAGAGAAAAGAAGTCAAAAGAACCAAAAAATTAACCTTTAGATCTGACCAATGTATAACTCACACGTGTCCTAGCGGCACTCCACTCTCTTTCAGACGTCCCCACGTGTCTCCATCATTTCCCTCAGCTTCGTGCATAGCACCAATTCGAGTAATAGACGCTAATAATTTCCTCCAATATAAAACCCCAAAGCTTTCAAATCTCATTTTTTCTCTTTTTCCTTTTTTCGACATCTCCACTTTCCGGAGAAAATTCCAAAAAAAAAAAAAATGTCACAGCTCGCGGAGACATACGCATGCGTGCCGTCGACGGAGCGGGGCCGGGGGATTCTGATCTCCGGCAGCCCCAAATCCAACGCTATCCTATACACCAATGGCCGATCGGTGATCATCCTCAACCTCGACAAGCCTCTCGACGTCGCCGTCTACGCCGAGCACGCTTACCCAGCAACCGTCGCCAGGTTCTCCCCCAACGGCGAGTGGATCGCCTCTGCCGATGTCTCCGGCTCCGTCAGGATCTGGGGGACCCACAACGGCTTCGTCTTGAAGAAGGAGTTCAAGGTTTTGTCCGGTCGGATCGACGATCTCCAGTGGTCGCCCGACGGGATGAGGATCGTCGCCTGCGGTGAGGGCAAAGGGAAGTCTTTCGTCCGAGCTTTCATGTGAGTGTTTCTAGATGCTGTTTTCCATTTCCTCTCTTTGATTTTTCTCGGTTTTGTTTGGTCTGTGAGAAATGCAGGGAAATTTCCTAGCTAAGTTCGATTGATGCTTATTTTGCAATGAGTATAGAGAAACACGAATATGAAACGTATTACAAGTTTGATGTTGATTTAAGATTTCATTTCGATTTCGATTTCCTGCAAAAATGGGAGGAAAAAAAAAAGGCCTCTTTTACTCTCAGTGTCTTTCGATCGGTTTTGTTGTTCTTCTTTGGTTGATAAGTAATGAGGATAAATTGGTTTAGCTAAATCTGAATATGAGTAGATGTGACCATGTTTTTTTCAAATGCTTGATATTGCTTTGATCATATGTTTTTGGATGATGTGCTTTGCAAAGTCTCTTCTTGTGTGCATTCAATGCATTCTTTGAGGAAATGTGCCGGCAAATTCGTTTGCAATTGAGCTTTGGACTGAGCGTCTAGAATCTCGTCAAAGACATTACATTGGTGATTGCGACAGTGATTTCCAAATTAGTATCATGTACAGAAATTTTAATTAGCTGTCTATTACTCTTACTTCTCAGAAAGGTGTGTATGAATGAAGTTCTTGAGCTACCAATCTCTCAAAGTAACAGGGTTATTGTTGATAGCTGATCCCCCTAAGCAGCCCGTCTGTTAAAAGAAAATGATAATGGTGGTTCCTGCCCCCGTAACGAGGACAAAATAACTTTCTGAATTAAGCAAAATTTTTTTTCATATGAACTTAACCATTATTTTTTGGATAATGGTACCTCCTGTTGTGTTTTCAATTTGAATGATCAAGCACTTTATTTCTGCACAATATGATTTAGGATAGTGACCATCCCCCAAGCGACCACTTATCTGAAATTATATCGTCTCATAAACTATTTACCTTTTCATTTTATTTTATTTCTATTTTTTGGTTCAAAAAAAAAAAAAAAAAAGAAGAAGTATGTAGTCTTATTGCTGCAAGTGCTTGAGCCAGTTACTTTACTTGTTGGCCACATTTGTATCAGAGATTCTTGCCTCATATTCTGTTTTCTATCTCCTCTATATACTGGCATACCTTTTTTATTCTGTTTAACTAAATGCAACCATATGACTCACAGTTTATACACAATGTTATGAACAGGTGGGATTCAGGTACAAACGTGGGAGAGTTTGATGGCCATTCAAGGAGAGTTTTAAGCTGTGCATTTAAGCCAACACGACCATTCCGCATTGTTACATGCGGTGAGGACTTTTTGGTGAATTTCTATGAAGGACCACCATTTAAATTTAAGCTATCTCACAGGTTAGACACGACAAACTTGAGGGCAAGAACTTCAGTTTTGAAATTTCTTTTTCTTTGTTGCTGTTTTCGTTTTCTGGCTTTATGGCCAAACTAATGGCCTTATTTCGGCTCTAGCTGACTTGTATCATGCTCTGCATCTTGGTAGTTAGCATTGCTCTACTTCTATGTGTGCATTCTTGTCATCATAGCTTCAGTAGGTGATACTGAGCTTTGTTGAACTCAGGTAAAACGCCATATTGTGTACTGAGCTGTCATTTATCCGAGTATATAGGCACATTGCAGAGGATGGGTTGAGCATAAGCATAGCTCCGGCCTGGCTCTGCAGAGCTTGTCCACTGATATTACTTATGTAGACTGTTATACTTCTGCTGAGCTCTATTATGGTACATCTCAAAGTGATCTAGCCAGTGGCTTATCAACCTGAGATTGTAAATAGTTTTAGGTCTTTTATTCTTTCTTGCTGATTTGATAGCTTAGAATGAAATATTTCTACTTTATTGGTTGCAGGGATCATTCAAATTTTGTCAATTGTGTAAGGTTTTCGCCAGATGGGAGTAAGTTCCTTAGTGTTAGCTCTGACAAGAAAGGTATTTTTTATGATGGGAAAAGTGGAGAGAAAATTGGAGAGCTTGCCTCTGAAGATGGGCATAAAGGAACCATTTATGCTGTTAGTTGGAGTCCGGATGGGAAACAGGTAAGCATTTTGTTGGCTCTAAAGTGGAGACCTTTCTCCTATTTAGCATGGGCCCAAGTCCTTGTGGATTGTATTCATGGCCTGGTTTGCTGTTTGGTTGTTCGGTTGTTCCATTGAAAAATATCTAGATGTTGACTCTAAATTGGTTAAACAATGGGAGGTTATATGCTATAAGAATACTTTGAAATTTTTCCAAGCTTCATACATCTGATAATTGCAACCACGAACATATGTAATGTTCGATTTGCTTTAATTGATCAGAAGAATTGCTATTGAAACTAGCCCCTTACTCTGAGGAGTTAGTTGAGTTGTCTGTCTTGTGGTTTGCTTACACATTGTTTTCACTTTTGCCTTCTATATTCTATTTGATATTGAGCCTGTTCAAATTTCCTTCGTTATATGCGCTGATGGGCTTGGTTAATGCTAAATTTAGGTGCTGACTGCATCTGCTGATAAATCTGCAAAAGTATGGGATATAACAGAGGACGGAAATGGCAGAGTGAAAAGAACGTTGACTTGTCCTGGGTCAGGTGGTATAGATGACATGCTTGTTGGATGTCTATGGCAAAATGATTATCTTGTTGTTGTTTCGCTTGGTGGAACAATCAGTATATTCTCGGCGAGCGATCTTGATAAAGCCCCACTGTCCCTTTCTGGGCACATGAAGAATGTTGTTTCGTTATCTGTCTTGAAAAGTAACCCAAAAGTTATATTGTCTAGCAGTTACGATGGTTTAATAGTGAAATGGATTCAAGGCATTGGATATAGCGGCAAGTTACAAAGGAAGGAGAACTCTCAAATCAAATGTTTTGCAGCTGTAGAGGAGGAGATTATTACTTCTGGGTTTGACAATAAGGTACACATGTATCTTGACTCTTCTTGTGAAAAACAAATATGATCTGAATTCATTCACTTGTTAGTACCGATATAGTCATTCCAACGCATTTAATCCTGTGAATTTCAGCTTCTGTGAGTTACTTCCTTTTTCTTTTATTTATGACAACCAGGTATGGCGGGTTCCTGTAAACGGTGATCAATGTGGAGATGCTGGTTCTGTTGATATTGGCAGTCAGCCAAAGGATTTGAGCCTTGCCCTTCAATCTCCTGAGCTTGCACTGGTTTCGACTGATTCTGGAGTTGTTATTCTCCGTGGGACAAGACCAGTGTCAACTATTAACCTTGGATTTGCTGTGACAGCATCAGCAATTTCACCTGATGGAAGTGAAGCCATCGTTGGTGGACAGGATGGTAAATTGCATATATATACTATCACTGGCGATACACTTACAGAAGATGCAGTCCTTGAGAAACACCGTGGTGCTGTTACTGTTATACGCTACTCTCCTGATGTTTCAATGTTTGCATCAGGGGATGCAAACCGTGAAGCCATCGTTTGGGATCGTGCCTCCCGAGAGGTAATTTCTCAGTTCCGATACTTTTATTTCATCTTTTTTCTCCTTGTCATTAGGTCTCTTCTTTGCGCATTGATGCAGTCCTAGTGAGGGAAGAAACATCTATTTTTCTTTATTCGTATATTTCTCTTTTTACCGTACGTAAATAACTGCAAGACCCCATAGTTCTGGCTGCTTTTCAGGATTGCCCTTTTAACATGATATCTTTTACAGGTGAAGCTGAAGAACATGTTGTACCACACAGCACGAATAAATTGCCTTGCTTGGTCTCCTGACAGCAGTTCTGTTGCTACTGGGTCACTTGACACGTGTGCCATTATATATAATGTTGACAAGCCAGCATCAAGCCGGACGACCATAAAGGGTGCTCACTTAGGCGGAGTTTATGGTTTAGCTTTTACTGATGAGCACAGTGTGGTGAGCTCCGGTGAGGATGCTTGTGTCCGTGTTTGGAGGTTAACTCCTCAGTAGTGCAATGACTGGAGACATTCTTGGAGTCTTTAAAAGGTCAAGAAGAAGAAATTTGTTCTACATGCTGGTTTGGTTTCTTTCCATTTCTTTTTACGTTATTCAATTTTGTCTTGCATTGGCTTTATGATGAGAGATCGGATCTCCATGATCACAGTACCAGGAAAGTCTTTATTTTCTCTCTGTTAACAATGCGATGCTACAGGATAGCCTGATAGCTGCAGTGCTGTGTGACAATTTAATCTAGAAGAGCAAAATTTTGCAAAAGATATAAAGCAATACACATTTCTTCCCGCAAAATGTTGAATCGGTGAAGTTGATGCATGGCAATTGTTTGGCGCGTAGGAGGTACTCTCTTTCCCCAACCTTTTCCCCTAGTCCATCACTCCATCTCATGCGGCTTGAGGTGAGAGCAGTGTTTTATGTATTGTATTATTGATGTTGTTATTAAATTAAATGCTATATTTATAAGGGTGTTTTTATCTTGATAATGTTAGAGATGTTTCTTCCATTTTAAGCTCTGTAAATAAGGGGGCTTATAGGAAGTACCTTAAATGAGTGGTTTTAATGTTTGTATTTTGTGTTTTTGTATTTTTACTCGTGATTCACTTTTCTTGCTCGTAATCCTTAAAAACCTCTAAGGTGAAGAGCACAAGCTGAATACTTTTTGTTGTTCAGGGGCAAGGTGCTTGAGGCACATCTCTCGTACTAGTACTACTATTAAAAACTAGAAGAGTCTGTACACTTCTAAATCGACGACGTAAACAAAGACGAGTTAGACATGGCTTGTTAAGTAGTATTAGGGATACCAATTTTAATCCAAACTTTTTGAATACTAACTCATGTGTCATATTTTCATTACTAGATAGAATCAATTGATGTGATAATATTTTAAATATTTTTCAATAAAAGAATAATAACTCTTATATCATATAGGTTGGTACTTAAAAGTTGGGATTAGAGTTGATATTTTAAACATTTTTCATAACAAAAATGTATGAGATCATTATTAAAGTTGGTTTCATCTTAACTCAGGTAGCATCATCGCTACACCCATGCATATGCTGCCGTGCATTTAAATTCAAATCGGAATAGGCTGTTAGGCATTTAAGTTCAAACTCATTTTTCAATTTTTTTTATTTTTTATTTTTTGGTATTGTCTTTTTCTCATGAAAAATTTGAATTTATTGATTGAAAAGTGAATAGGATCGTCTTGACATGACACTCGCTAGGATAAAATTGAACCAAATGAATCTAGAGGGTAAAAAAAAAAAAAAAAAAAAAAGAGGTGGGCATACAGTGCTCACGTGAAAATGCTCATGACATTATCAACATTTCCACAACTTTATCAACATTTTCACAACTTTATTCATATTTTAAAATCTCAACATGAATAATAAGAGGAATGATATTATCATTGAAGTGTTTGTCAAATATCCAAAAACATACCGAATATCAACGAATATCTGTGAATATATAGGATTTTTTTTTGTACATGTCCATATAATGTCTAAAAATCTAGGAAAAGTTTTACCTTTTGCAAAACTTAAAATTTTGTATCACATTTTGTTTTCTTTCCTTTTAATGATAAAATGTGACAACATTTTTTCATTTTGTAGTCAATCAATATTTGACCATATCGTAAAACACTGGTTTTTAAGTCCAATGGACCATGACTATAGTCAATCATTAATCAATCAAAATTGGAAAAAAAACAAAAACAAAAACAAAAACAAAATATGATAAATAGTTATTTTGTTAAATAAAAAAAGAAGTATTTTGGCTTTGGAGTTATTCAGGGAATATGTAACCTAATTATACGATCTTTACAATAAACTTATTGAATATTTAAAGCATTAACATATGAAGTATCTATATAGTTAAAACAGACAGTAAAATTAAATAGTACCCAAGATTTATTCCATGCTATATAATATCAATGGATATACTAATTGATTACTCAAAATAGTCAGATGCAACCTTTAATTATTACAAATATACTGCACATTATATTTGGGAACATATGTTTTATTTCGTTGTGACAAAAAAAAATGTATATATATAAATATATGTATAAGTAATTCATTGAACAAACATTAATGCCATATGTAATTAATACTCTAAAATAGCATAACTACTCGTGATTGAATATAGAGTAAATTACAAAAAGTTGATTCGCGAGCTAGCTCTTCGACCAGTTCAAATAAAAATTTTGCTTGAATAAGTACGAATTAGCAAGTACTGGATAAGGCTGGTCTGAAATTCCTAACTCTCAAATTTTATGTACAAAATGGCAGGAAAATAATATTCCAAAAGTAGGCTAGACACCTAGATATTTCCAAACTTACAATGCATTGTCAATAGGGAGTTATGAAAGTGTATGGACCAATGTACAGTTGTTATATCGTCCAACTTTCTTTACAAGTTTGTCTGAACCTTTTGTTTTGTTTTTTGTTTTTGTTAGAAAGGTGATTTTTTTTTTTCACATTACAAATTGCAAATCTATCGCAACCAAAAAAATAAACCTTTTGTTTCTCTATTTTTTTTTTATGATAAGAAAGAGGATTAATGATATATTCATATTCCTAATTCAGTGTATAAAATATAAGCAGAAGTTAGGACTATAGGTACAATGATAAAGGATATCTTATCTAAATCTTCAATGGTTAATAAATTGGAACTCGCTGAATCTATTAATAAATAATTGTCAAACTGACATAGGTATATAACTCAAATTCATGTCCTAATAAAAGTAAATATTTCAAATAAAACTTCTTTTACTATCACGTCACCGTCACTGTTTTGGGCAGTGCGAGTAGAATGGTGACAGTGGTCACCACTTGCCTACTTGTCGAATGGTGACAGTGGTCAGTGCGAGCAATGTAGGGCACGTACGTACGGTCTTCTTTGAAAATTCATTGCTCATGCCCATTCTTTTTTCCAGAGATAGGGGGAAAAAAAAAAGGCACCATTTGAATTAGATATGTTTCAACATTCTGAGTTGAAGACATACCGAAAAAAAAAATAATAATATGGATATATTTGTAGATATTTATATCTAACCTAGAGAATGACTTTCCTTTATTGTAATGTATAGAGTATTATTTAAAACAGTAATCACGTTGAAAAATTGACAATAATTCAGATGACTAATTTTTTGATGTCACACTTAAAATGAAAAGCATTATTATATTAAATGAATGTCAAATTACACTTCTTATTTACATTATGAGAGAAGGATGGTCCATTCAAAAGACAAAGCCTATATATAGTCATGTATGTGTAATGATGCATAAATATATATATGTAATTAATAATGACAATTTTGACAAAAGAAAAGGAAGGATAAGCTTTAGATTTTCCTCCAAACTTTTGAAACTTATAATGATGTGCTCCCGAATTTCAAAATATTACATATGTTCTCCCGAATTTTCTATGCCCAACTCCAACGCTACGACGACAAGCCATCCCGTCCTCGCTGTGTATCCCCTTGTCCCCAAGGAAAGAGGGAACATTACCTTCCGAGAAGAGAAGAGATTGACTAATAAGACTCTGTTTGATAATAAAGTTTAATTTTAATTAAATAGTATTTTTTTATCTTAATTTTTATTTTTTTATGAACGGTCAACAAAATTATAACTATTTTTTAAAAAATCAACTCAACTTAATTCAAATTTAAAAATTTAATCTCAACTCAAACTCAACTCATTTACCAAACGGACCCTAAGATTTGATTTATGCTTTCGTACATTTCACGTTTTAATGAACAAAATCACCTTTAAAAAAAAAATTGTCTCTTGGGAACAACACTGGCTTCCAATAATCTAGCTATCTCTAACTAGTGATTGTCAATTCTTGAGCTTCAGCTCAGCGTAAAGATGATAGTCCTCTCATAACCCACTCATACGATCAGTTCACCACTTGATCGGGGGTTCCCATTCACTACTATCATAGTACAATTATCATTTCATATATAACCTTATCTACCTTTTACATTGACACGTGGCAATTCTACCACGGAAACTAGCAGAATGATTGAATTTGTTACATTTTCATAATTTAGGGGGAATAAATATGATATTTTGAATTCCTGCTATATCTTTACAAAGTTCAAAAATTCGAGGGAAAATGTTAAAATTTAGTAAAAAGTTTTGGTAGAGTCACAGATTGAATGGTTGAAAGTCAATACTGATGGCTTGATTATTGAGAAATGTGGATCGGACATGGTCCCTGAACTGCACCAACAATGACATGACTGCATCCGTATATATAGCCACACATATATCTTTGGTTCACCATATATCTTTTAGAGATTTTTTTTTAACTTCTATTTTATTATAAATGGTTTGTTTAAATGATAATGTAAATTTTTTTTGTCGCTCTGTCTGTTGTTTGATTTTATATCACTGAAATGCACGCGAATTCTATATCCATGTTTTTAGTGTCGGGCAATATTACATATATGTGTTGATTTTATCACTTATAAGCATAATATACTCTCAAGGGTGAGTTTTTTTTTTTTTTTTTTTTTTTTTTTTTTTTTTTTTAACTCAAGTAATATCAATGAGTCCTCAGTGATAATGAAGAATTTTGAGGGCCAAAAATTAAGGTGATGTGAGAAAATTAATTCTCACAACAATCCTGGTTAAAGTCTCAATCTACATATATAATTGAAGGGATGACAAATGAAGGAGAAATGGGAATGACATTGAGAATGTGATCGATAGGGAAGTGAAAAGTGAAGTACAGTTATAAACCGTTGCGGAGGAGGACTAAAGTCGAGACTTGGTTCCGGTGGTGTAACATGAGCCTCAGCTTATCTGAAAAAAACGTCTTTTATCCGAGGAAGGATTGGCCAACTATAGGGAAAAAGGATTTGTAGAAAATCACTTCAATTATATATGGGATGTGGATCATAGGATGGAGAAATTTAGCGGAACGATATTTCAGCGATGATTTTGACGACAAATAGTCTTTGGCTAGAAATGATTTTCATGAATGCATGTAGTTTTCCCTCAAGTTCTAAGGCTTCAATTCAAAGTATATCTGTTGAACTGCTACTGCTAGACTAGCTCTAGTGCACAAATTTTGCACAAAATGTCAAAAAATATCCTGGATATTTCCACAAAATGTCCAAATCTCATGGAAAATTTTTTACTTCTGTAAAAATTTCAATTTTTTCACACATTTCATACAAAGCAGTGCAACCGGCTTGCCTACAATAGGCTTGAGCAATTGGTTTTCTACTATTACAATATGAAGCTAAAAATACGGGACATGGAGGCAAAGTGAGATAAAGTATTAGAAACAGATTATTTGGACTTGCTCGAAGCAGTAGTTGAGTCAGGTGTTGAAGATAATGATGATCCTATTATTTAATGGATTAAGCCAATACATTTAGATAATGAGAATGACAATCCAGATTGAAGAATTATAGGACATGCTCAAGAGTTTGGCATTAATATTAGTAGAGTACTAGTTGAAGAAGTAGGTACTTCTCCTAGTAGTGCCACCGATTCTTTTGAGACAGTTATACGAATGCCCAAGCAAAGGAAAAACATTTCTTTACAAGATAGAAATGATGATGACGAGGATAGTGGTCGTAAACGTGGTTGTGGCCGTGGTCGTGGTTATGGTTGTGAGAATGATGAAATTATAATTTTTTCATATAATTTTTTTTTCATATAATTAGAAACTCGCGAAACTTGTATGTATTATATTATGTTTGACGCATAATATTTATATACTATATTATATTATTGTATTTTGTTTATAATGACTAATGAATGTGTGTAATATTCTATTGAAACTACGATCAATATATAATTTTTTTGATTTTCTAATTTGTTATGCGATATGACTCATATATTTGATAAAAAAAAAGAGTTATTTTTGTTGTAAAATTAGTTTAAACTAATTAATATTGATTATTTTTCTATTTTGTAAAGTTTTAATAATAAATTATAAATTTTTTCAATATTTATTTTTTCTCAAAATATTTATCGATATTATCTGTAAATTAATACATGGATAATCCGATATCGATAATTTTTATCGTTGATACTGTTAGAGGAAACCGACCCTTCAAATTTTGATGTACTACAGCCTTAACTTAATGGTCTTATTCACCTAGTTGGATGATGAATATGATGATGGGCAGATCACGTGGCCTTTTTCTACCAACCTTTTTACATGACCAGTAGTAGTCTACTACTATACTCATTCCCGCGTCAGAATTATCTCTCACGGACTGACTTTTCCTTTAAAAAAAAAAAAAAAAATTTTGGTAAATCTCTTACTGATTACTCTCTGAAACTTCAGCAAAAAATTAAATAAATAAAATAAAATAATCCATTCTTAAACATTCTCTTCGATTTTGATTGATTTATTTACCCTAATCTGCTTACGTGCCATTTTATACATCCTCCCCACCCGAATGATATATCACTGGTTTTTATGTTCATTATTTTTTTTAATTCTCTTCTTTTTATTTTATTTTAATTTATTTTTTTTTGCTGAACACAGTCCTATATTGTTGTATTTATTAAAAAAAAATCGAGACTATTGTAATTTTTAATAGAAAACTATTTTTGTTAAAAGTAAAAAAAAAAAAAAAAAAGATAAAGCAAGCAGAAGCCAAAAACAGAATCTAAAAATCACAAATTGCAAAATACCTTGAAAACTACATTGGTATTTGTGATCTTTTTTTTTCTTTCTTTCTTTTTTGGTCAGTATTGGTATTTGTGTTCTTGGACTTTCATCAAATATTATTGTATTTACATCGTTTTGTATGCAAAATGCGTCAAGTTTTTCTAAAGACCATCCCAAGGATCTACATAAGTGTACCCCCACTAAAATTAACAATTTTTATTTTTATTTCTAAAATTTCCCTAAAATGTTAATTATATACCTAATCAATTAAAAAAAATTAAGTACAATTGTAACTGGTTCCTATAGATGGAATATATGTTATTTATATCTCTCTTTAATTATTTTATGGTGCCGTTTTGGAATAAAAATATCTAATTCTACATTGTAGATTGGTATCTTTCCTATAAACCATAACAACATATACGATATTGTCTTTCATACATTTTGTTTTCCAAAATACAAACCATGAGTTTAAGCTTATATTTTGCAATAGTTAAAAAAAAAATTTCTAATACAATAATCTTACAACTCACAGAATTTTGATACTTGAAAATTGGATGATTAAATATTTTAACTGGTCTCACACTATCGATGACGGTAATATGGTGACAATAAACTTCTACTTAGACTCTTTGCTCTATCAGTTATCAGATTCGAGTCATAGTACATCAATGCCTAGTCTTTTGATTAAAAAAAAGGATTATGTGTAGCAAGCTCTTAAAGTCATTGTTACTCTTGAAGACCTAGGCATTGGATAGGCTGGGTGTGAGGACATCGAACTATTAATTTATCTTATAACAATAATTCCTTCTGTAATGTTTTAAAAATTTGAGTACTAAAATGAGATTGGATCGGTAATTTATGGGTTGAAAATAAAATTAACCCAAAAAAATTTTTTTTTTGGGTCTCACATGTGAACGGACCCACCCCTGTTTCTTGTACTGTTTCTACTGTCATAGTGACATTGCCAGTAAAGACTATAAACAATACTAAAAATAAAAAAAAAAAAAAAAAAAAAAAAAAACCTTGAGGACTTCTTAAGCGGTTTATTCATAGAGCACATTATTTTATTTTAAATTTACATAAATAATAAACCAAAAAAAAAAAAAAACATTCAGAATCACGATCTTATGAAAACAAAAAAATTCTGCAAATGAGCATATGCAACAACCGCGAGTACATATAATCCTCAAACTTACTCAATAAAGAGAAGAAAAAAAAACATAAGATTAATTCTACGAATACTCCCGTGAATTATATATTCTATTTCATTTTAACTTTAAATTATCAAAATTGTTTATCATTCTCTCTTATTTATGTAAAACTGTCATCTATTTCAATATATCTATTTGACAGAAATATGGACTTGATAGATATTAAAGATTAAACAACTATAAAAAACAAATTTAACTTTTAATACAAATAATTTTTTTCTCTTCCCTCGTCGATCACTCCAACGCCGTGCCAATGGCGAACTCAACTCCCCACGACAACGACAAAGAGCCTAGTCTTCCCGATGACGACGCGAAGCCATTCTTCTCCTCTACGGTGCCACTAGAGAGACAAGAGAGTGTGGGTAAGGGAGATGAAATATTATTTATTAAAAAGTTAATTGTTTTTTATGTAGTTTAATCTTTAATACATACCACATATCATTTTCATCAAATCAATGGGTGAAAATAAATAAAAAAGACAAATTAAATGATTTTATATATTTCAAAAAATATAATGAATAATTTTGATAATTTAAGAGATAAAATAAAAAAAGATATACAATGAAAAGGACATTCATAAAATTAAATTCAAAAACAAACTTTTGAATTTAGCTTTATTAGTCGAAAAAACGACTAAAATATAGGAAAATGAGGCCTACTAGAGCCAAAAGAGATCGCATCACATCAGAGATGGCTCAATCATCAATGCTTCATGATCTTAGCTGTGACTCATTTTCAAAAGCTTGCAACTTGCTACAATTTTTATTCTTTATTAGAGTTTCTTCATTTATTTCTGATTTATATTTTAAAATGATTTTCTAAATGTCACATGAAGGTTCATAGGAATATAATTCCGAGTAACTGGTAATATACACAATAACAACTGTACTTTTATCTTATTTACTAGTAATATTATTGTTTTACTTTAGCAGTTTCATTTATAATTAGAAACAATTTTATGTATACTCGTTATAAACTTTCAACGAATATGAATCGAAAAGTTAATTGCAAAACTGAAACAAATGGTTAGTACAATAAATTTTTAGGGGTTGTTTTATTTTTAGTGTATTTATAAAAAAAAATGATAATAACAGGAATATCAACTTTAATCTTAACTTTAAATATAAAAATGACATATGTTATTTTAACAATAAGACGATTGTAATCTAGCCATTTTTTTAAATAATATTTATCCTTTTCACATGTTGTTCTAAATAATACCGTTATAATATTTTAAGAATAATACTAGATATATCAATTTTAATCTCAACTTTTTTATGTCAATCTATAATATATGATATATGATGTATGATGTGGCCATCCATCTCATACACCACATCAGCATTTTTAATTTAACACTTATTTTGCTAATATGTCCCCCAACTTTATATTCATGTCAAACGAAAAATAATTTAGCTCACTAAAAATAAATGGAAAAAAAGGGAGATAAGATAAAAGGTCACCTCACATATCATGGTATACAAAAATAAGAATTGAAATTGTAGTTCGAATATTATTCATTTTTAATTAAAATATCACATATAATGTCTCGCTACTGGACTGGAAACATATGAGTTTTTTATTTTCTTTAAAGTAACGTGCACGATTTATTATATTTTTTAATAAATAATAATTTCGTCTATAAAAGCACGAACTAAAAGATCCATTCTCAACTCTCACTCTTTTCTCTACCAAAACTCTCTGTGGCTTCTAAAGATGAGAGCCCATTTGCTACACAATTTCTTCCTCGTGAGTAGCTGGCTGCTGGTTTTATTCCAGTGCGCCGCAGGTGCAGCGGAGGTCGATGAAGCGTCTTCTTCTTCTACGCCGTTGTTGTCGCCGGAGAGCCTGAATTTGGACACCGGAGGGCTGAGCCGGAGCATCTTTCCGAAGGGATTTGTGTTCGGAACGGCGACGTCGGCTTACCAGGTGGAAGGCATGGCCCACAAGGACGGCCGTGGCCCCAGCATTTGGGATGTTTTCATCCAAACTCCCGGTGAGAGCTCTCACCGTTCATGATCATTATCTCCATTTTCTTATTTTATTTTTATTTTTATTTTTATTTTTATTTTGTTGAAGTTTTAATCTTTTTGAGTTAAAACAGAAACTGAAAGCGAGTTATTTATTTTATTTTCGGGAAACAGGAATAATTGCAAATAATGGAACGGCAGAGGTTGCAGTAGACCAGTACCACCGATACAAAGTAAAAGTCTTTTCTTTTCCACCCCCTTCTTCTTCTTCCAGTCCACGAGTCTCTGTTTTCTTTTTATTTTTTCAATGTTCATTCTGTGGACTCTTTTTTTTTTTTTTTTTTAAATTATTGTTTATCAATTTTTTCTTGGGGAAAAAACTGATGACGTATTTAATTGGAAACAGTCATTATCTACCGTAAATTAAGGGCTTGTTAAAAGCATATAGCTTTAATTGGAAACAGTTTCTAACATATTCAGACATTAAAATTTCTAATTAAGGGAATTTTCCAAAATTCTGTAGCATAATTTTAATCTGAAGCTGAACTTGTTAGTTGTTAATTGGAAATTATCATTGAAACATTGGGATCTTTTATTTTTATTTTGAGTGTTTTTTCTGAGGAGACATTGGGATCTTTTCAGGAGTGGGTTATTCATGATTTTCATTTTTCCTTCTTACACATTTTTTTTTTTATTAAATCCTTTAGTATGTTGCCGACAGCACTACTAACTCCCAAATTCTTTGTTGGTTTTCTCAACCAAAAAGATAAAATAAAAAGAGAAGTTTTTGTTGGTTCACAAATGGGGACGAGTCCCTGTTTCTTTCTCGTCTGGTAGTCTAGATTCAACTTATAACCAGTACTTTATTTAAAAATTAAAAATAAGAAACCCTAAAATGAGTAGAGTTTCTACAATCAGACATTATATTTTGCCCTATGAATGTTGTTTTAGGGTTTATTTGGTTAATAAACCCAAACTAATATTTTCAAACTTTTTTTTTTTTTGTCTTTTTACTTAAAATTTTTGTTTTTTTCTCAAAAAATTTTTATCTTTTCTAAAAATTAACATAATTTACTATTTAAACTAAAAAATCATAACTCAACTTACACACCAACACCACCTTAGTAATTAGATTTATTTTTCAATATATATACTTGGAGTAGTTTTTTTTTTTTTTTTTAACAATTTTTAACGTGGATATTTATTGAAATGACCATTAAAAGTTCAATTCAACAGTTAAAACAAAAATAACTTAAAACAACTTTGTTATTTTCCCAATAACTTTGGCATTTCGGCTAAAATAATATTGATTTTCGCATTTTAACTATTATAAAACAATATTTTAATTCACGTAGTATAATATTATTAAAATAATATGAAAATGGATAAAATAAGAGATCACATAATCGGATCTGGAATAATAATCAATCACTTCTTTGATCTCGTTGTCGCCTCGCCTCACAAGAGCACGTTCGCTATTATTAAAATAAACCTTCATTCTCTGCCCCAATAAATAATAAAGAAATAAACCCTCAATTATTTATGAGGTATGGGACTAAACCGTATCATTCAGACAAATATGACCAAAAACTGGAGATATGCAAATCATAGTGTTTTTTTTTTTTTTTTTTATTATTACTATTATTATAAGGGTACAAACATTATAATATTTTGGATAGGATAATAATATCGACCCTGATAGAAATAGATTAACCATGTGTTATCAAATTCAATTAGTTTACTTTGACAAAAGACCCACGAGCTTTAATGAGAGAATAGTGGGACCTGACAATCACTTTCTTTGTCACTTTCATTTATAGTTTGTTTGGATATAGATTATATTTAAATGTTCATTCAAATATAGAATTTGAGTTGTGTTTTCAAAATAAATATACTTTTGGATAGTTTTTGTTAAGTATAATATTTGAATAATATAAGGATAGAAAAATGAGTTCTACAGATTATTTTAAAAATCAGAATCATGTTTTTGTTGTTTCAGGAAGATGTTGATATCATGAAAAAGCTCAACTTTGATGCCTACAGGTTTTCCATTTCATGGTCCAGAATTTTTCCAGGTAAATTACCCAGACTCATTTTTCCCGAATGGCTAAACTTCATGAACTCTTTTTGTTATTCTTCTTAATTTTTATTATTTTGAACTCGGGATAAGGATTTGAACACAAGACCTCAACTTTGAATTGGGTGTGAAACTACTGTTAGGCCAAAACATGTAACATTTTTGTTATTATTAAAACTATTTCCGCTGCTTTAATTTAATAATTTTGCTTCTTAATTTCAATGCAGAGGGTACTGGAAAAGTAAATTGGAAGGGGTTGCGTACTACAATAGATTGATCAACTACATGCTCAAAAGAGGTAATTTCTTTGGTGCATTTATTTCTTATGCTACAATATTTCAATTGGCACATCCGCATTGTTACAATTTTTTTTTTTTTTTTTTTTTCAGGCATTACAAATTTTTTTTTTTTTTTTTGTTGTTGTTGTGAATTCGATGGGTTTTAATCGATACGTTTTCGTTTATACAGGCATTACTCCATATGCAAATCTTTATCACTATGATCTTCCTCAAGCACTCGAGAAGAAGTATTTGGGTTTGCTCAATGACCAAGTAGTGTAAGTACCAAGACAAAAGCAATTCGCTTTTGAACAACAATTTTATATCCTTGGGTCTTACTTAGATAGAACTTGAGATGTTACTTTACTACATTTTGCAGAAAAGATTTTGCGGATTATGCAGATTTTTGTTTCAAGACATTCGGAGACAGAGTAAAGAACTGGATGACATTCAACGAGCCCCGAGTTACGGCTGCTCTTGGATATGACAATGGATTTTTTTGCCCCAGGGAGGTGCTCCAAGGCATTTGGGAACTGCACAGTCGGGAATTCAGCAACTGAACCTTATATTGCAGCTCACCATTTGATCTTATCACACGCCGCTGCAGTTCAAAGATACCGCGAAAAGTATCAAGTAAGTTCAACATGTTTGTTGCTTTAGATTCATCATAAACACTGGTTTGGTTGGTCCAAATTGACTCCAAAATATTTACATTTTCAGAACACACAAAAAGGAAGGATTGGAATTCTCACAGATTTTGTCTGGTATGAGCCGCTTACTCGATCAAAGGCTGATAGCTATGCAGCACAAAGAGCGCGGGACTTTCATATCGGATGGTAAATTTCATTCTCAAGCCCAATTCATGCACTCGATGGTATATTGCGCTAACATAGTTTGGTTCTCATCATTAGTGGTTCAATCTGGATTTTCTTTTCCATGAATGGTTGTCTTTTAATTATAACTTGCATAGGGAAGGACTACATTCATCTAAATGTAAAATGTGGAGTAGTTTTTCGGTAATAGAGCCATCTACCAGCTAACAACTTTCGAACTTATCGGACTTCGCATAGGTTCCTTCATCCGATTGTGTACGGTGAGTATCCAAGAACATACAGGACATAGTAGGCAAGAGGGCTGCCCAAGTTCACAAAAGAGCAAGTTAAGATGGTGAAGGCTCGATAGACTTTGTTGGTATCAACCAATACACTGCATACTACATGTACGTCCACATCAATCCAAACCGATGGCGTTGGGTTACCAGCAGGATTGGAATGCTGGATTTGCTTGTAAGTTTTTTCCCTCTTCATTTTAGAACACACATAACAGTTGTAATTATTTCAATGCTCACTCCGTTTTGTGCATTTTCTCTTTAACCGTTCAGATGAGAAGAATGGAAAGCCAATCGGTCCTAGAGTAAGTTCCGTTAATTCAATCGCACGTTCCTTTCGCAGAATAAGAAAACATGAACTCAAAGTTTTCTTTCTTTTTTCTCTCTCTATTTTAATACAGTCATCTTTGAAATTTGCAGGCTCATTCTTATTGGCTTTACCAAGTTCCATGGGCTTGTACAAATGTTTGATGTACGTAAAAGAACGTTATGGAAACCCAACAGTTATCCTATCCGAAAATGGTACAACTTTTGGCTATGTTACAGGGCATAATTTGACCAATCGGTTCGGGGGAAAAAATTCATTGAAATTGGTATAAATTTCACATCCGTATTGTTTCAGGATGGATGATCCCGGCAACGTGACGCTTGCTCAAGGATTGCATGACACAACAAGGATCAACTTCTATAGAAGCTACATGGCTCAACTGAAGAAGGCAATCGACGATGGAGCGAACGTGGTCGGTTACTTTGCTTGGTCTTTGCTTGACAACTTCGAGTGGAGGTTGGGCTACACTTCGAGATTTGGAATGGTCTATGTCGATTACCACACCCTCAAGAGGTATCCAAAGATGTCGGCTTACTGGTTCCAAAAACTGCTTCAAAGAAACAAGAAGTAGAGCTATCCTATGGGACTCTTGTCTACGGTGTATTCTCTTTAGTACGTCTATGCAGGACAAGTGAGTTTTCCCTTTCCGTCAAGTTAGTAAAAAATAAATGAATGTTTTATCTATTAAAAAGAGAGAGAGAGAGAGAAAACTATCTTTCTCTACTACTGTTGTATCCGCTTTCAATAATTTAAAAAAAAAAAAAATTCATATCTTATCTGCCATTATCCTTTGCCTTGCTTGTAGTCGCACTATCATCATTGAATTGCATAGTCATGGTACTGAAATCTGACCCCAACAATCACTAACCCTGAAGATGAATTAGACTGCATTTACATTAAGCATATGACCTATCTATATCTACTACTTTGCGAGCACATAGACCAAAAAGGAAAGAAGAGGGGGAAGAAAAAAAAAGTAAAGGCCACGTGGTCGTACGGGAGAAGACTAATGCACTGTAAAAAGTGTATTTGCGTTTTTAATAGTAGGTAAGAGATTTTATACATATCTATACATATAGACAATATTAAAAGTATTCAAAACTCTCTTTGATACACTTCCCACAGCTAGCACGTGACAACCTTTTTTTTTTTTTTTTTTTTTTAATGTTTTACTCTTTTTTTTTTCCCTAGCTCAACGAAACCGGTACCTATTGAAAGTCAAAATGGTAGCTACACACAGAAGGCAAAAGTATTAGTCATAATTAACAGACACAAGGGTGGATGATGGTAAAAGAAGGTGGTGCCTTCCTACTTCCTAGTCGCTTTTCTTCATCTATCCAGGTTCGATTCTCATGGAACTGCCATAGGATCTACGCTCCAGCTTTGGCTATGGATGCACTGGGTCTGTGATGTTCTGAAAACCTAGGTTGCAATAGTAAGAAACTGGATTAGAGGCTTATCTTTTCATTACCATTCTTAAAAGTAGATCTCATCTGTAGGGCGGAAAATAGGACGATGAGAGGGTCATCACCAAAGCCTTTTCTATTATGAAAAATATATATTAGTCATAATTAATTATCATGAAAATATAAAATGGAAGTACACGAGACTCTAGCAAAGATGTTGCACATATAACAAAGCACTCTCACTAGGAATGCATCAACAAACTGCCTTTACATATAGATATCAAACATGTTAAAGTTTGTTGAAAAATGAGATATTGTCATATATTTATTTAAATTATTCTTTATGATTATTTATAGCTTTAGATTGATTGATTGTAATATAATAAATTTAAATTTATTTGTGTTAATTTACATATCAAGAAATAGGAAAGTTCTTCGTTATAGAAGATTTGATATATATGGGTAACTTACTCATTTTGTACTTATAAATTATATTTATATGGGAGCTCATTCATAATACTCCTTATTAGTGAATCTTCTTTCT
>CM046366.1:16697294-16827971 GCA_025413025.1 Ficus hispida | reverse complement strand
TACACTTCTTATTTACATTATGAGAGAAGGATGGTCCATTCAAAAGACAAAGCATATATATAGTCATGTATGTGTAATGATGCATAAATATATATATATGTAATTAATAATGACAATTTTGACAAAAGAAAGGAAGGATAAGCTTTAGATTTTCCTCCAAACTTTTGAAACTTATAATGATGTGCTCCCGAATTTCAAAAAATACATATGTTCTCCCGAATTCTATGCCCAACTCCAACGCTACGACGACAAGCCATCCCGTCCTTGCGTGTATCCCCTAGTCCCCAAGAAAGAGGGAACATTACCTTTCGAGAAGAGAAAGATTGACAATAAGACTCGATTGATAATAAAGTTAATTTAATTAAACAGTATTTTTATCTTAATTTTATTTTTTATAAATGGTCAACAAAATTATAACATTTTAAAAAAATCAACTCAACTTAATCAAACTTAAAAATTTCATCTCAACTCAAACTCAACTCATTTACCAAACGGACCCTAAGATTTGATTATGCTTTCGTACATTCACGTTTAATGAACAAAAATCACCTTTAAAAAAAAATTTTCTCTTGGGAACAACACTGGCTCCAATAATCTAGCTATCTCTAACTAGTGATTGTCAATTCTTGAGCTTCAGCTCACCGTAAAGATGATAGTCCTCTCATAACCCACTCATACGATCAGTTCACCACTTGATCGGGGGTCCCATTCACTACTATCATAGTACAATTATCATTCATAAAACCTTATCTACCTTTACATTGACACGTGGCAATTCTACCACGGAAACTAGCAGAATGATTGAATTTGTTACATTTTCATAATTTAGGGGAATAAATATGATATTTGAATTCCTGCTATATCTTTACAAAGTTCAAAAAATCGAGGGAAAATGTTAAAATTTAGTAAAAAGTTTGGTAGAGTCACAGATTGAATGGTTGAAAGTCAATACTGATGGCTTGATTATTGAGAAATGTGGATCGGACATGGTCCCTGAACTGCACCAACAATGACATGACTGCATCCGTATATATAGCCACACATATATCTTTGGTTCACCATATATCTTTTAGAGATTTTTTTTTTAACTTCTATTATTATAGGGAAAGGTTACGGTAGAGACCCTCTGAGGGTCTCTATCGGTACATACCTTTTTTGGACCGTTAAGATTAATTCGAACGGTTCAAAGTTGATTGTGTACGAATTATCATGCACCTAACCTCACACAATCATTCTCACCTAAACTCTTTCCGTCGCCGGCGATCTTCTGCCTGCCGGCGACGGACGCCGGCGACTCATCCCCGGACGCCGGCGACCAACTCAGGCCACCTCCGGCCCCAGCCCCGCCACCGGCGTCGCCGCCGGCGACCCTATTTTCTCTCTCTTCCCCTTTCTCCTCTTCTCTCTCTCTCTTCCCCTCTCTCTCTTCCCCTCCCTCCCGCCGGCCCCCCACCCCGGCCGGCCCCCACCCCGGCCTCCCCCACCCCCCGGCCGCCTCCCTCCCCCGGCCGCCACCCTCCCCCGGCACCCCCCGACGACCCCCCCTCTCTCTTTCCCTTTCTCTCTCTCTCTTCCCCTCTCTCTCTCTTCCCCTCCCTCCGCCGGCCCCCACCCCGGCCCCCAGCCAGCCCCCCGGCCACGCCCCCCTCCCCCCACCCCCGACGACCCCCCTCCCCCCGGCCGCCACCCTCCCCGGCCCCCCCCCTGTCGCGATTTCGCAAAATCGCGAAATCGCGAAATCGCGAAATCGCGATTTGCGAAATCGCGCGAGGGGGGGGGCCGGGGAGGGTGGCGGCCGGGGGAGGGGGGGTCGTCGGGGTGGGGGAGGCCGGGGGAGGGGGGCGTGGCCGGGGGTCTGGCTGGGGGGCCGGGGTGGGGGCCGGCGGAGGGAGGGGAAGAGAGAGAGGGGAAGAGAAGAGAGAGAAAGGGAAAGAGAGAGGGGGCGTCGTCGGGGGGTGCCGGGGGAGGGTGGCGGCCGGGGGAGGGAGGCGGCCGGGGGTGGGGGGAGGCCGGGGTGGGGCCGGCCTGGGTGGGGGCCGGCGGGAGGGAGGGGAGAGAGAGAGGGGGAGAGAGAGAGAAGAGGAGAAAGGGGAAGAGAGAGAAAATAGGGTCGCCGGCGGCGACGGCCGGTGGCCGGGGCTGGGGCCGGAGGTGGCCGGAGTTGGGTTGCCGGCGTCGGGGATGAGTCGCCGGCGTCCGTCGCCGGCGGCAGAAAGATCGCCGGTGACGGAAAAGAGTTTAGGTGGGAATGATTGTGTGAGGTTAGGTGCATGATAAATATCGTACACAATCAATATTTGAACCGTTCGATTAAATCTTAACGGTCCAAAAAAGGTATTTACCGGTAGAGACCCTCAGAGGGTCTCTACCGTAACCTTTCCCTTTTATAAATGGTTTGTTTAAATGATAATGTAAATTTTTTTTTGTCGCTCTGTCTGTTGTTTGATTTTATATCACTGAAATGCACGCGAATTCTATATCCATGTTTTTAGTGTCGGGCAATATTACATATATGTGTTGATTTTATCACTTATAAGCATAATATACTCTCAAGGGTGAGTTTTTTTTTTTTTTTTAACTCAAGTAATATCAATGAGTCCTCAGTGATAATGAAGAATTTTGAGGGCCAAAAATTAAGGTGATGTGAGAAAATTAATTCTCAAAACAATCCTGGCAAAAGTCTCAATCTACATAATTGAAGGGATGACAAATAAAAGGAGAAATGGGAATGACATTGAGAAAGTGATCGACAGGGAAGTGAAGAGTGAAGTACAGTTATAAACCATTGCAGAGGAGGACTAAAGGCGAGACTTGGTTCCGGTGGTGTAACATGAGCCTCAGCTTATCTGAAAAAAACGTCTTTTATCCGAGGAAGGATTGGCCAACTATAGGGAAAAAGGATTTGTAGAAAATCACTTCAATTATATATGGGATGTGGATCATAGGATGGAGAAATTTAGCGGAACGATATTTCAGCGATGATTTTGACGACAAATAGTCTTTGGCTAGAAATGATTTTCATGAATGCATGTAGTTTTCCCTCAAGTTCTAAGGCTTCAATTCAAAGTATATCTGTTGAACTGCTACTGCTAGACTAGCTCTAGTGCACAAATTTTGCACAAAATGTCAAAAAATATCCTGGATATTTCCACAAAATGTCCAAAATCTCATGGAAAATTTTTTACTTCTGTAAAAATTTCAATTTTTTCACACATTTCATACAAAGCAGTGCAACCGGCTTGCCTACAATAGGCTTGAGCAATTGGTTTTCTACTATTACAATATGAAGCTAAAAATACGGGACATGGAGGCAAAGCGAGATAAAGTATTAGAAACAGATTATTTGGACTTGCTCGAAGCAGTAGTTGAGTCAGGTGTTGAAGATAATGATATCCTATTATTTAATGGATTAAGCCAATACATTTAGATAATGAGAATGACAATCCAGATTGAAGAATTATAGGACATGCTCAAGAGTTTGGCAAGAGTTTGGCATTAATATTAGTAGAGTACTAGTTGAAGAAGTAGGTACTTCTCCTAGTAGTGCCACCGATTCTTTTGAGACAGTTATACGAATGCCCAAGCAAAGGAAAAACATTTCTTTACAAGATAGAAATGATGATGACGAGGATAGTGGTCGTAAACGTGGTTGTGGCCGTGGTCGTGGTTATGGTTGTGAGAATGATGAAATTATAATTTTTTCATATAATTTTTTTTTCATATAATTAGAAACTCGCGAAACTTGTATGTATTATATTATGTTTGACGCATAATATTTATATACTATATTATATTATTGTATTTGTTTATAATGACTAATGAATGTATGTAATATTCTATTGAAACTACGATCAATATATAATTTTTTTGATTTTCTAATTTGTTATGCGATATGACTCATATATTTGATAAAAAAAAAAAGAGTTATTTTTGTTGTAAAATTAGTTTAAACTAATTAATATTGATTATTTTTCTATTTTGTAAAGTTTTAATAATAAATTATAAATTTTTTCAATATTTATTTTTTCTCAAAATATTTATCGATATTATCTGTAAATTAATACATGGATAATCCGATATCGATAATTTTTATCGTTGATACTGTTAGAGGAAACCGACCCTTCAAATTTTGATGTACTACAGCCTTAACTTAATGGTCTTATTCACCTAGTTGGATGATGAATATGATGATGGGCAGATCACGTGGCCTTTTTCTACCAACCTTTTACATGACCAGTAGTAGTCTACTACTATACTCATTCCCGCGTCAGAATTATCTCTCACGGACTGACTTTTCCTTTAAAAAAAAAAAAAAAAATTTTGGTAAATCTCTTACTGATTACTCTCTGAAACTTCAGCAAAAAAATTAAATAAATAAAATAAAATAATCCATTCTTAAACATTCTCTTCGATTTTGATTGATTTATTTACCCTAATCTGCTTACGTGCCATTTTATACATCCTCCCCACCCGAATGATATATCACTGGTTTTTATGTTCATTATTTTTTTTAATTCTCTTCTTTTATTTTATTTTAATTTATTTTTTTTGCTGAACACAGTCCTATATTGTTGTATTTATTAAAAAAAAATCGAGACTATTGTAATTTTTAATAGAAAACTATTTTTGTTAAAAGTAAAAAAAAAAAAAAAAAGATAAAAGCAAGCAGAAGCCAAAAACAGAATCTAAAAATCACAAATTGCAAAATACCTTGAAAACTACATTGGTATTTGTGATCTTTTTTTTCTTTCTTTCTTTTTTGGTCAGTATTGGTATTTGTGTTCTTGGACTTTCATCAAATATTATTGTATTTACATCGTTTTGTATGCAAAATGCGTCAAGTTTTTCTAAAGACCATCCCAAGGATCTACATAAGTGTACCCCCACTAAAATTAACAATTTTTATTTTTATTTCTAAAATTTCCCTAAAATGTTAATTATATACCTAATCAATTAAAAAAATTAAGTACAATTGTAACTGGTTCCTATAGATGGAATATATGTTATTTATATCTCTCTTTAATTATTTTATGGTGCCGTTTTGGAATAAAAATATCTAATTCTACATTGTAGATTGGTATCTTTCCTATAAACCATAACAACATATACGATATTGTCTTTCATACATTTTGTTTTCCAAAATACAAACCATGAGTTTAAGCTTATATTTTGCAATAGTTAAAAAAAAATTTCTAATACAATAATCTTACAACTCACAGAATTTTGATACTTGAAAATTGGATGATTAAATATTTAACTGGTCTCACACTATCGATGACGGTAATATGGTGACAATAAACTTCTACTTAGACTCTTTGCTCTATCAGTTATCAGATTCGAGTCATAGTACATCAATGCCTAGTCTTTTGATTAAAAAAAAGGATTATGTGTAGCAAGCTCTTAAAGTCATTGTTACTCTTGAAGACCTAGGCATTGGATAGGCTGGGTGTGAGGACATCGAACTATTAATTTATCTTATAACAATAATTCCTTCTGTAATGTTTAAAAATTTGAGGACTAAAATGAGATTGGATCGGTAATTTATGGGTTGAAAATAAAATTAACCCAAAAAAATTTTTTTTTTGGGTCTCACATGTGAACGGACCCACCCCTGTTTCTTGTACTGTTTCTACTGTCATAGTGACATTGCCAGTAAAGACTATAAACAATACTAAAAAAAAAAAAAAAAAAAAAAAAAAAAAAACCTTGAGGGACTTCTTAAGCGGTTTATTCATAGAGCACATTATTTTATTTTAAATTTACATAAATAATAAACCAAAAAAAAAAAAAAACATTCAGAATCACGATCTTATGAAAACAAAAAAATTCTGCAAATGAGCATATGCAACAACCGCGAGTACATATAATCCTCAAACTTACTCAATAAAGAGAAGAAAAAAAAACATAAGATTAATTCTTCGAATACTCCCGTGAATTATATATTCTATTTCATTTTAACTTTAAATTATCAAAATTGTTTATCATTCTCTCTTATTTATGTAAAACTGTCATCTATTTCAATATATCTATTTGACAGAAATATGGACTTGATAGATATTAAGATTAAACAACTATAAAAAACAAATTTAACTTTTAATACAAATAATTTTTTCTCTTCCCTCGTCGATCACTCCAACGCCGTGCCAATGGCGAACTCAACTCCCCACGACAACGACAAAGAGCCTAGTCTTCCCGATGACGACGCGAAGCCATTCTTCTCCTCTACGGTGCCACTAGAGAGACAAGAGAGTGTGGGTAAGGGAGATGAAATATTATTTATTAAAAAGTTAATTGTTTTTTATGTAGTTTAATCTTTAATACATACCACATATCATTTTCATCAAATCAATGGGTGAAAATAAATAAAAAGACAAATTAAATGATTTTATATATTTCAAAAAATATAATGAATAATTTTGATAATTTAAGAGATAAAATAAAAAAAGATATACAATGAAAAGGACATTCATAAAATTAAATTCAAAAACAAACTTTTGAATTTAGCTTTATTAGTCGAAAAAACGACTAAAATATAGGAAAATGAGGCCTACTAGAGCCAAAAGAGATCGCATCACATCAGAGATGGCTCAATCATCAATGCTTCATGATCTTAGCTGTGACTCATTTTCAAAAGCTTGCAACTTGCTACAATTTTTATTCTTTATTAGAGTTTCTTCATTTATTTCTGATTTATATTTTAAAATGATTTTCTAAATGTCACATGAAGGTTCATAGGAATATAATTCCGAGTAACTGGTAATATACACAATAACAACTGTACTTTTATCTTATTTACTAGTAATATTATTGTTTTACTTTAGCAGTTTCATTTATAATTAGAAACAATTTTATGTATACTCGTTATAAACTTTCAACGAATATGAATCGAAAAGTTAATTGCAAAACTGAAACAAATGGTTAGTACAATAAATTTTTAGGGGTTGTTTTATTTTTAGTGTATTTATAAAAAAAAATGATAATAACAGGAATATCAACTTTAATCTTAACTTTAAATATAAAAATGACATATGTTATTTTAACAATAAGACGATTGTAATCTAGCCATTTTTTTAAATAATATTTATCCTTTTCACATGTTGTTCTAAATAATACCGTTATAATATTTTAAGAATAATACTAGATATATCAATTTTAATCTCAACTTTTTTATGTCAATCTATAATATATGATATATGATGTATGATGTGGCCATCCATCTCATACACCACATCAGCATTTTTAATTTAACACTTATTTTGCTAATATGTCCCCCAACTTTATATTCATGTCAAACGAAAAATAATTTAGCTCACTAAAAATAAATGGAAAAAAAGGGAGATAAGATAAAAGGTCACCTCACATATCATGGTATACAAAAATAAGAATTGAAATTGTAGTTCGAATATTATTCATTTTAATTAAAATATCACATATAATGTCTCGCTACTGGACTGGAAACATATGAGTTTTTTATTTTCTTTAAAGTAACGTGCACGATTTATTATATTTTTTAATAAATAATAATTTCGTCTATAAAAGCACGAACTAAAAGATCCATTCTCAACTCTCACTCTTTTCTCTACCAAAACTCTCTGTGGCTTCTAAAGATGAGAGCCCATTTGCTACACAATTTCTTCCTCGTGAGTAGCTGGCTGCTGGTTTTATTCCAGTGCGCCGCAGGTGCAGCGGAGGTCGATGAAGCGTCTTCTTCTTCTACGCCGTTGTTGTCGCCGGAGAGCCTGAATTTGGACACCGGAGGGCTGAGCCGGAGCATCTTTCCGAAGGGATTTGTGTTCGGAACGGCGACGTCGGCTTACCAGGTGGAAGGCATGGCCCACAAGGACGGCCGTGGCCCCAGCATTTGGGATGTTTCATCCAAACTCCCGGTGAGAGCTCTCACCGTTCATGATCATTATCTCCATTTTCTTATTTTTATTTTTATTTTTATTTTTATTTTTATTTGTTGAAAGTTTTAATCTTTTTGAGTTAAAAACAGAAACTGAAAAGCGAGTTATTTATTTTATTTTCGGGAAACAGGAATAATTGCAAATAATGGAACGGCAGAGGTTGCAGTAGACCAGTACCACCGATACAAAGTAAAAGTCTTTTCTTTTCCACCCCTTCTTCTTCTTCCAGTCCACGAGTCTCTGTTTTCTTTTTCTTTTTTCAATGTTCATTCTGTGGACTCTTTTTTTTTTTTTTTTTTTTTTTAAATTATTGTTTATCAATTTTTTCTTGGGGAAAAAACTGATGACGTATTTAATTGGAAACAGTCATTATCTACCGTAAATTAAGGGCTTGTTAAAAGCATATAGCTTTAATTGGAAACAGTTTCTAACATATTCAGACATTAAAATTTCCTAATTTAATTAAGGGAATTTTCCAAAATTCTGTAGCATAATTTTAATCTGTAGCTGAAACTTGTTAGTTGTTAATTGGAAATTATCACTGAAAACATTGGGATCTTTTATTTTTATTTTGAGTGTTTTTTCTGAGGAGACATTGGGATCTTTTCAGGAGTGGGCTATTCATGATTTTCATTTTTCCTTCTTACACATTTTTTTTTTAATTAAATCTTTTAGTATGTTGCCGACAGCACTACTAACTCCCAAATTCTTTGTTGGTTTTCTCAACCAAAAGATAAAATAAAAAGAGAAGTTTTTGTTGGTTCACAAATGGGGCCGAGTCCCTGTTTCTTTCTCGTCTGGTAGTCTAGATTCAACTTATAACCAGTACTTTATTTAAAAATAAGAAACCCTAAAATGAGTAGAGTTTCTACAATCAGACATTATATTTTGCCCTATGAATGTTGTTTTAGGGTTTATTTGGTTGATAAGCTAAATTAATATTTTCAAACCTTTTTTTGTCTTTTTACTTAAAAGTTTTTGTTTTTTTTCTCAAAAAATTTTTATCTTTTCTGAAAAATTAACATAATTTACTATTTAAACTTAAAAATCATAACTCAAACTTACACACCAAACACCACCTTAGTAATTAGATTTATTTTTCAAATATGTATACTTGGAGTAGTTTTTTTTTTTTTTTTTAACGTGGATATTTATTGAAATGACATTAAAAGTTCAATTCAACAGTTAATACAAAAATAACTTAAAACAACTTTGTTATTTTCCCAATAACTTTGGCATTTCGGCTAAAATAATATTGATTTTCGTATTTTAACTGTTATAAAATAATATTTTAATTCACTATATAATATTATTAAAATAATATGAAAATGGATAAAATAAGAGATCACATAATCGGATCTGGAATAATAATCAATCACTTCTTTGATCTCGTTGTCGCCTCGCCTCACAAGAGCACGTTCGCTATTATTAAAATAAACCTTCATTCTCTGCCCCAATAAATAATAAAGAAATAAACCCTCAATTATTTATGAGGTATGGGACTAAACCGTATCATTCCGACAAATATGACCAAAAACTGGAGATATGCAAATCATAGTGTTTTTTTTTTTATTATTACTATTATTATAAGGGTACAAACATTATAATATTTTGGATAGGATAATGATATCGACCCTGATAGAAATAGATTAACCATGTGTTATCAAATTCAATTAGTTTACTTTGACAAAAGACCCACGAGCTTTAATGAGAGAATAGTGGGACCTGACAATCACTTTCTTTGTCACTTTCATTTATAGTTTGTTTGGATATAGATTATATTTAAATGTTCATTTAAATATAGAATTTGAGTTGTGTTTTCAAAATAAATATACTTTTGGATAGTTTTTATTAAGTATAAATTTGAATAATATAAGATAGAAAAATGAGTTCTACTGATTATTTTAAAAATCAGAATCATGTTTTTGTTGTTTCAGGAAGAGTTGATATCATGGAAAAGCTCAACTTTGATGCCTACAGGTTTTCCATTTCATGGTCCAGAATTTTTCCAGGTAAATTACCCAGACTCATTTTTCCCGAATGGCTAAACTTCATGAACTCTTTTTGTTATTCTTCTTAATTTTTATTATTTTGAACTCGGGATAAGGATTTGAACACAAGACCTCAACTTTGAATGGGTGTGAAACTACTGTTAGGCCAAACATGTAACTTTTTGTTATTATTAAAACTATTTCCGCTGCTTTAATTTAATAATTTTGCTTCTTAATTTCAATGCAGAGGGTACTGGAAAAGTAAATTGGAAGGGGGTTGCGTACTACAATAGATTGATCAACTACATGCTCAAAAGAGGTAATTTCTTTGGTGCATTTATTTCTTATGCTACAATATTTCAATTGGCACATCCGCATTGTTACAATTTTTTTTTTTTTTTTTTTTTCAGGCATTACAAATTTTTTTTTTTTTTTTTTGTTGTTGTGAATTCGATGGGTTTTAATCGATACGTTTTCGTTTATACAGGCATTACTCCATATGCAAATCTTTATCACTATGATCTTCCTCAAGCACTCGAGAAGAAGTATTTGGGTTTGCTCAATGACCAAGTAGTGTAAGTACCAAGACAAAAGCAATTCGCTTTTGAACAACAATTTTATATCCTTGGGTCTTACTTAGATAGAACTTGAGATGTACTTTACTACATTTTGCAGAAAAGATTTTGCGGATTATGCAGATTTTTGTTTCAAGACATTCGGAGACAGAGTAAAGAACTGGATGACATTCAACGAGCCCCGAGTTACGGCTGCTCTTGGATATGACAATGGATTTTTTGCCCCAGGGAGGTGCTCCAAGGCATTTGGGAACTGCACAGCGGGAATTCAGCAACTGAACCTTATATTGCAGCTCACCATTTGATCTTATCACACGCCGCTGCAGTTCAAAGATACCGCGAAAAGTATCAAGTAAGTTCAACATGTTTGTTGCTTTAGATTCATCATAAACACTGGTTTGGTTGGTCCAAATTGACTCCAAAATATTTACATTTTCAGAACACACAAAAAGGAAGGATTGGAATTCTCACAGATTTTGTCTGGTATGAGCCGCTTACTCGATCAAAGGCTGATAATATGCAGCACAAAGAGCGCGGGACTTTCATATCGGATGGTAAATTTCCTTCTCAAGCCCAAATATCATGCACTTGATGAGCATATTGCCACTAACATAGTTTGGTTCTCATCATTAGTGGTTCAATCTGGATTTTCTTTTCCATGAATGGTTGTCTTTTAATTATAACTTGCATAGGGAAAGGACTACATTCATCTGTATCTAAATGTAAAAATGTAGAGTAGTTTTTCGGTAATAGAGCCATCTACCAGCTAACAACTTTCGAACTTATCGACTTCACATAGGTTCCTTCATCCGATTGTGTACGGTGAGTATCCAAGAACAATACAGGACATAGTAGGCAAGAGGCTGCCCAAGTTCACAAAAGAGCAAGTTAAGATGGTGAAGGGCTCGATAGACTTTGTTGGTATCAACCAATACACTGCATACTACATGTACGATCCACATCAATCCAAACCGATGGCGTTGGGTTACCAGCAGGATTGGAATGCTGGATTTGCTTGTAAGTTTTTTCCCCTCTTCATTTTAGAACACACATAACAGTTGTAATTATTTCAATGCTTACTCCGTTTTGTGCATTTTCTCTTTAACCGTTCAGATGAGAAGAATGGAAAGCCAATCGGTCCTAGAGTAAGTTCCGTTAATTCAATCGCACGTTCCTTTCGCAGAATAAGAAAACATGAACTCAAAGTTTTCTTTCTTTTTTCTCTCTCTATTTTAATGCAGTCATCTTTGAAATTTGCAGGCTCATTCTTATTGGCTTTACCAAGTTCCATGGGGCTTGTACAAATGTTTGATGTACGTAAAAGAACGTTATGGAAACCCAACAGTTATCCTATCCGAAAATGGTACAACTTTTGGCTATGTTACAGGGCATAATTTGACCAATCGGTTCGGGGGAAAAAATTCATTGAAATTGGTATAAATTTCACATCCGTATTGTTTCAGGGATGGATGATCCCGGCAACGTGACGCTTGCTCAAGGATTGCATGACACAACAAGGATCAACTTCTATAGAAGCTACATGGCTCAACTGAAGAAGGCAATCGACGATGGAGCGAACGTGGTCGGTTACTTTGCTTGGTCTTTGCTTGACAACTTCGAGTGGAGGTTGGGCTACACTTCGAGATTTGGAATGGTCTATGTCGATTACCACACCCTCAAGAGGTATCCAAAGATGTCGGCTTACTGGTTCCAAAAACTGCTTCAAAGAAACAAGAAGTAGAGCTATCCTATGGGACTCTTGTCTACGGTGTATTCTCTTTAGTACGTCTATGCAGGACAAGTGAGTTTTCCCTTTCCGTCAAGTTAGTAAAAAATAAATGAATGTTTTATCTATTAAAAAGAGAGAGAGAGAGAGAAAACTATCTTTCTCTACTACTGTTGTATCCGCTTTCAATAATTTAAAAAAAAAAAAAAAATTCATATCTTATCTGCCATTATCCTTTGCCTTGCTTGTACGGTCGCACTATCATCATTGAATTGCATAGTCATATGGTACTGAAATCTGACCCCAACAATCACTAACCCTGAAGATGAATTAGACTGCATTTACATTAAGCATGTGACCTATCTATATCTACTACTTTGCGAGCACATAGACCAAAAAGGAAAGAAGAGGGAAAAAAAAAAAAAATGGCCACGTGGTCGTACTGGAGAAGCAACGAATGCACTGTAAAAAGTGTATTTGCGTTTTTAATAGTAGGTAAGAGATTTTATACATATCTATACATATAGACAATATTAAAAGATTCAAAAACTCTCTTTGATACACTTCCACAGCTAGCACGTGACAACCTTTTTTTCTTTTTTTTTTTTTTAATGTTTTACTCTTTTTTTTTTTCCCTAGCTCAACGAAACCGGTACCTATTGAAAGTCAAAATGGTAGCTACACACAGAAGGCAAAAATATTAGTCATAATTAACAGACACAAGGGTGGATGAGATGGTAAAAGAAGGTGGTGCCTTCCTACTTCCTAGTCGCTTTCTTCATCTATCCAGGTTCGATTCTCATGGAACTGCCATAGGATCTACGCTCCAGCTTTGGCTATGGATGCACTGGGTCTGTGATGTTCTGAGTAAAACCTAGGTTGACAATAGTAAGAAACTGGATTAGAGGCTTATCTTTTCATTACCATTCTTAGAAAAGTAGATCTCATCTGTAGGGCGGAAAATAGGACGATGAGAGGGTCATCACCAAAGCCTTTTCTATTATGAAAAATATATATTAGTCATAATTAATTATCATGAAAATATAAAATGGAAGTACACGAGACTCTAGCAAAGATGTTGCACATATAACCAAAGCACTCTCACTAGGAATGCATCAACAAACTGCCTTTACATATAGATATCAAACATGTTAAAGTTTGTTGAAAAATGAGATATTGTCATATATTTATTTAAATTATTCTTTATGATTATTTATAGCTTTAGATTGATTGATTGTAATATAATAAATTTAAATTTATTTGTGTTAATTTACATATCAAGAAATAGGAAAGTTCTTCGTTATAGAAGATTTGATATATATGGGTAACTTACTCATTTTTGTACTTATAAATTATATTTATATGGGAGCTCATTCATAATACTCCTTATTAGTGAATCTTCTTTCTATTCCTAGTCTGCGGATAAAATAATGTTAATCATTTGTCTCCTCCTTTTTTTTTTTTTTTTTTTCAAGATGGCATCAGAGCCAATATAACTGAATCTTCTAAAGGCTCTTGTAAATCTATATTCATCGTGTAAGAGGTGTCATTATCATATTCATGGCTGAGTCCACTGAACCACCATTGATGTCACCATAATCTAAAAATGGATGGCCATCTTGGAGTCCCATGCTTTTGTGAATGCATGTGATCGAATTTCTTAACTAAATAGGCATTCTTTATCTCGGTGCACATGGAATTACAAACGTGTAAATAAGAGGGAAAAAATGAAAAAATAATATATATATATATTGAAAAAAAAATTGACAAAAAAATGAGGAAAAAAAATCAGCATTTGAGTTTTTTTTTTTTTTTTTTCTTTTGGTGTCGTACAACCATGAATTAAAAAAAAAAAAAAGATCAATTTTTGATCCCTTGGTTCCCCCTTTTATCTCTTGTTCCCGTTGTCCTTTTGATCCCATTGATAATTCAATCTCCTTGAATTAAATTGAAATATGTGCGATGAAGCTCGTCTAAATATTTGCCTGGAATGTGAAGCTTTGAATATTGAAGCAGGTGCTGTGAAGGTCATGTGAATTTGAGCTTTTCTAGAAATCAATATGATGTGAAACTAATACAGATTTGAGTATGACATATAAGAATTCCAAAATTGTTCTTAAAGTATTTAAGGCAAGTTGATATGAGAGGAGCATTGAGAAATGAGATATTATCAAATATTCATTTAAATTATTTTTTATAATTGTTTCCAGTTTTTAGATTGATTAATTATAATACAGTACATTTAAATTTATTTATATTAATTTTCTTTATATCAAGAAATATGAAGGTTCTTAGTTATAGAAGATTTGACATATTTGGGTAATTTACTCGTTTTTGTACTTGTAAACTTGTATTTATATGAGAGTCCATTTATAATACTCCTTACTAGTGAATCTTCCCTCTATTCCTAATCTGAAACTACGTTAATCATTTATCCCATTCCTCTATCTTTAAGTCTCTTATTTCTTTATTTATTTTTAATTTTTCAAGAAAGTTGTAAAGCCTAATTAATGTCTACTGAAAAAATGTCTTACACTGAGGTAATAAGGTAATACGTGAATCGATCTTCATAATAGAGATAGTTTAATAGAATACCACACATATTTATCACAATATCTTAAGACAACTAAAGTCAATACGGATCACCTATGGTTTCCAATCATTGGCGTCGGTCATCAAAGAGTATTTTGGTAAAATACTTTTGATATGCACCATAATAATATTTGGTAACCAGTCTGATCTCTGATAACCGATAACTAAAGACTGACATTGGAGACTACTCTTTGTATTCTACCTGAATACTTTTGGCATTCTACTGATTTTTTTTTTTTTGTATATTTTTCTAGGACGTCTTTTTTTTTTTATCAAATATATTTTTAACATCAAATTATTTTAAGGCAAATTCTGACAGGGTAACTCTACTTTTTTGGATTGATGGGTACAAATATTATACCCTCAAATTCCAATCCAATGATATGCGTGAGTGAAGAACCGCCATATGAACCTAGCACCTTTTACTTGTAATGTTAGTCAGATTATTACCACATTAATTATAAAATAATAATAATAATAATAATCCAATCAAACATCTTTTTTTGTTTTTAAGAGCAAATATCTCACGCAGACGGCGACAACAGCCCGCCAACACCCCGGCAGTCCTGACGTGCATCCACCGCCACCACCCTCAGCAAAGAATCGAAGGAAACAAAATATGGATGATTTCTCCAACAACCGGAGTTAAAGATTGTGTGTGTGTGTGGTTTTTATTTTTATTTTTTAATTAAAGGGGATTCAGCTGCCTTTTGAGTCCTTTTTTTTTTTTTAGTTTAACCAAACGCAGATTGAGGTGAATGTCAACACTCTGCATTTTTTAGAAACACATTGCCCAAAAATAAAGTGCAATTCTCATTTCATTATCTAAAATGCTTGGGATAATTACGGTTTATGTCACAAAAATGAGGAGCGGATTAATTTTTGACACAAGGTAAAAAGTACTGTAAAAAATACCATAAAGATGATGAATTAAATAAAAAATTACTTAATTTTTTTTCTCTCTCTCTTCACCTTTCTCTCCCCCACACCCATTTTCTTCACCAGTCTACGACGGTGCGATCGTGACCTCTCGCAACTCCAATCATAGTTGCTCTATCCAAAAACATAGGCCAATCGCCGAGTAGAAGTCGCTCCATTGTCTAGACACCATGATCAGAGCTAGCTACAATGAGTCTGAGAGCTACCGTCACTTGAGCTCCGCCAGCTCGATCAGAGCTCTCAACTCGACTTGATATGCAGCGAGTACATTATCTGAGGTTGCGATTGGAGCAACTGCGATCGTTGAAGATCCATCTTCTCCTACGCCTGTGGTTGCTCTCCAGCGTCAAATTATTATTTTTTAACTAATTCTTATTCTGATTTATTGTAGATATTATGTGAAATTTTTAGATATTTTTTCTGTGTTATGTGAATTGTTTTTTATTGTTTTTTTGTTGTTCTAGTCGATACTAGTTTAATGTCCGTGCATTGCATATGAGAGGAAAATAATAGACAAATAAATAAAAAAATTAAATTACATTTAATAATGACAGTTAGTTATGATAAATAAAATAATTATAATAAGTTTCTTTAAAAAAAAAAGGTATTCAATAGTTCTCTTTGTATTCCCATTCCAAACTATCATCACCGTAAGCTAAAAAAAAAAAACATAAATCAAAAAGTGAAAAACAAAATATATAAATCTAGGGGGGAAAAAAGCTAGAAATAACTTACAAAAAAAAAAAAAACAAAACAAAACAAAAAAAAAAGCAGACCATACCTATATTTTCCTCAATCTTTTTTGTTTTTAATTTTTTTTAGGATCTCTCAATTATAAAAATTCAAAATAATAATAATAGTAATAATAATAATAAAACTTTTCTCTGGTGATGTAGAGATAAAGATAGAGAAATAAAAATGATTACAATAATTAAAAATAAAAATAGAAAAAAAAAAGAAAAAAAACTCAACAAGGGAAAAAAAAGATTGGAGAAAAACAACAAAATCAAAAACATATTATATTATTTTTTATTTACTGTTTTTCACAAAAATAAATAAATAAATAAATAAATTTCAATTAGATTATATACATGCAAAACACAAAAATGAATTATAACATCTAAAAAAACAAAACCCAATAAATGAAAAAGGCACAAATCGGAAAAAAAAATAAAAAATTTTGAAAATTGGAAATGTGGAAACAAAAATCATTAAAAATTATAAAATAACAAAAATACGAAGAAAAGATGAATAAAAAACTAAACTTTAAAATTTAAATCTTAGAAAGTAGAAAAAAAAATAAAAGGAAAAAAAATCTAAAAAGAGGGAAAAAAATATTAAAGAAAAACAACAAAATCAAAAACATATATTTTTTTTTTTACAAAAAAAAAATAAATAAATAAATTTCAGTTAGATTATATACACATAAATATTACACTTTAATACATCTTCAATGAACAAAATCAAAAATGCACATTCAAAGAGTAACAATGTCTAGTTATTATAGCTATCAGAAAAAGTAACTACAAACGAAGAGTAAAATTATCCATAAATAATTTTAAAAAGACAAAGTTATCCCAACACAATAACAAGCTATAAAAGTAACTAAAGTTCAAGGGTAAAATTGTCAATTGACAAAAAAATAGGGTAAAACTAGAATAACACTGTAACAAATTAAAAAAGCAACTACAAAGAAATGGCAAAATCGTTCATTAATAATTTTAGAAAGACAAAGTTATCCCAACATTGTATCAAACAGTAAAAATAACTAAAACCCAAGGACAAAATTGTCAATTGACCTAAAAAAATAAAGAGTAAATCCGACATAACACTATAGCGAAGAAAAAAATAGTAATGAAGGACAAAAAAGTCATTACACTGTAGAAAAAAGTAAAAATTATAGTAGATTACTGTAGTAAAATTATTATGCATTACTGTAGCTAAAGAATCGGGGGGGGGAAAAAAAAGAAGTAAAAATCACTGTGAAACATTATAGAAAAAATAGTGAAAAACATCCATTCCTTTAGTATATTAGTCTAATTGGTGGCTTTTGTGTTTGTAACGAATATTTGAAATTTTTTTTTTTAAGTAATCAGATGATAAATTCTGAAAAAATGTGATGGATTTGATGGTTTCTTGCCGGTTATCCTAGTGGTGAAGGTGGTTATTAGTCAGTAATTAATTGGTGACCAGTCAATAACCAGCTGGTAACACGTTGATAATCAACTAGTATCCTACCAACGAATGTGGTTACCTATGAGTAACCAACTTGAAACCAGTGAATAACCAACTAATAGCCTGATAGTAGAGGTATTAGTTATAATTAATTTTTTTTAAAAATAAATAAATAAATATTTACGATGTCATATTCGGACTTTTTTTTAAAGAATTTTCTTATGTGTGGCAAGAATCAATCTAATGCATGATTTTTTGGCATTTCTCTTTAGTTCCAAGGAAACCCCACAAAAATGAACGGCCCGATTGGGGAAGGAATTGGTGACGAAGTTTTTGAGGTTGGAGATCGACTTGAGTTTTGGATGTGTGTTTGGTGAAAATGAATTATTTTGAATGATAAAGTATAAAAATTTAAAATATGTATGGAAAAAAATATATCAATATAGATCTTGTTTTTTTTTTTGAAATTTTATATAATATAGGAAAAAAAAATCATCTAATTTCGACTTATATATGTAAAGTTACAGAATTTTTAAGTTTGAATTTTGTGAAAATGAGAAGAGAGATTTAAAAAAATGAATAATAAAATTGGAGAAAAAAGACCAAAAAAAAAAAAAATTGGAAAAGCTTTTGGAGATCTGCTCCAAACAAGCTCTAACTTGAGCCAGAAAGAGCAAATATACTCTCTCTACTCTCTCACCGCAACTGCTGCGAATCTCAGCGTTTGGAGTTTAGAGGAAGCAGAATGAAAGCTGAAGCAAAAAAGAATTTGATAATAATTAAAAAAAATTGTATATATTATTACTATATACTAAAGGAGGAGGGAGTTATACTGTTCTTTGAACAGTAAAAAACAATGATTGTTTGCTTTTTTTTTTTTTTTTTTTTTACTTTTCCGGTTATTGCTCAGTACCAAACAGTACTGTGCAGTAAAATTACTTTTCTGCCCTTCTGAATGTGTCTGCCGCATAGTAAATGGGCGACTTTGCCCCCAAAAATGCTGTGAAGACGCATTTGCCCTTCAATTCTCTTACATTTTTCTACCTACATAGTGACTTGCCGGTTTTGTCCTTTTGGCATTATCCGGCCATTAGAGAGAGAGAGATAGAAAGACACCGGCCATTAGAGATAGAGAGAGAAAGAAAGATAGAGATAGAAAGAGTAAAATATATATATCTATAGTAAAATAAATTTAAAAAATAAAAATAGAAAAAAATCATAAGATAAAAAATTATTTGTAATTATAAAAAATAAAATTATATCCGTTAAATAATTTTTGAAAAATTTAAATTATTGAATTAACAAAAATTTAACAAAAAAAAGAATAATACATTTAAAGAATAAATTAATACAATTAAATTATAATATTCACAATAAACAAACAAACTAAAAAAATATGAAATTAAATAATAATTTATAGAAATTTTAAAATATAAAAAGGTCTATAAAATTACAATAAAATTAAAAATCAATAAATAATTTTTCTACTATAATGAAAGGTAATTATAAAAAATGTATATTTATAATTATTCTAGTTAAATTATTATTTATATCATGTATTAATATTATTCTTTAAAATTAAATTTTTTTAAATATTTATTCCATTACTAGGTTTATTTATTGATTTAATTAATTTTGTTTAAATTTAATAAATTTACTTAAGTTATCAAATTTTTTTACTATTTAAGTTTAAAAGTTTTTAATTTTATTTATTCTTTCTGATTTTTTAATAACAATATATTATTTTATTTTATTCTATTAACAATAATTCTTATTCGTAATATTTTATTTAAATATTTGATATTATTAATTTTTTATTCTTTAATTTCTGTTATTTTTTTCTTCTTTTTTTTAAACAAAATGTTCAATAAGTTTCTTTTATATTTATATCTATAATATTTAGAAACAAAATTTTTAAAATTTTTATTCATGTTTACGTTTATTTGTTAATTTAATTAGTTTTTATTTTATTAAATTTATCCCGCAACTTTGTTATCCCTTTGATTTTTCAAAATTTTTTTAATTTTATTTATTATTTGAATTTTTTTATTTCAAGAAAATTACGCTTATAAATACGAATGTATATACTTTAATATTATAATAGTAAATACTAAAAAAAATATTTACTGTAATTATAATATATATTTTAATTAACTACTTTTATTAATAATATTCAATTTTTTTCATTTTTATTTTTTTTCCTTCCCCGTATAATCTATATCTTAATTAACTGTTTTTATTATATAATACTCAATTTTTTTTCATTTTTTTTTCTTCACTCCTCGTGTAACCACGAGCTATTAAACTCGTATATACTAAAAGAAAGGCTATTTTCACTATTTCTTCTATAGTGATGAACAGTGATGCACAATGATTTTTGTTTTTCCTCTCTCTGATTTTGCTTCATTAGTTACAGTAATGTACAGTACTTAACAGTGTTTTTTCTACAGTGAATAAACAGTAATGAACAGTAAATGTACATTATTTTTTACCTTTTTCTACAGTATAATGACTTTTTTACCCTTCATCACTAACTATTTTTTTCCTCCGCTACAATAATATGCCGGTTTTACCCTTTATTTTTTTTTATCAATTGACAATTTTATTCTTGACTTTTAGTTACTTTTACTACTTGATACAGTATTGGAACAACTTTGTCCTTCTAAAATTATTAATTGATGATTTTACCCTTCGTTTGTAGTTGCTTTTTTTCTTTGCTACAGTGTTATCCATGTTTTACCACTCTTTTTTTAGTTGCTCTTCTTTTTCCTACAGTGTGTTGTCAGTTTTATCCCTATTTAGAGTTTGTTTTTTTCTTTGATATTGTTTTTGTCATTTTTTACGCTATATTTTAGACATTAGATTCCGATCTATTGTTATATTGTGTTTTTTCTCGCTATGCCTTTTTTTAATTTTTAAACGATTTTTTACTTTAAATTTTTTATCTTTATTTCATATTTTTTTTGGGGGTTTTTTTTTTGTCTTTTTTGTTCCTTTTTTTCTATTTTTTAAACACTTTTTTTTAAGATTCGGCTTGCATTTTTTTTGTGTCTTTTTTGTTTATTTTGTTTTATATTTAAAAATAATTTTTTAATGTTTTTACATGCATATAACCTGATAAAAATTTATTTTTTTATTTTTTTATTATTTTTTTAATAATAAAAAAGAGAACAAAATAAGATATATATTTTATTTTATTATAATTTTTTTTGTTAGAGTTAGTTTTTTTCGGTTCTTTTGAATCTAAAGATTTTTGTGTTTTTTTTGTGTTTTTTGTTTTATTTTTGTTTTACTTTTTTTTCTTTAAATGAGTATGACTGCATAATTTTTTTTTATTTTTTTGCTTTTGTTTTCGTTTTTATTATTATTAGTACTATTCACTATTAGGGGAGATTTTGAGAAGAATATACTTATTATAATTATAATATTTATCTTCACGAGCTGTTTTTATTATAGAATACTCAATTTTTTTACTTATTTTTTCTTCTTTCTCCGTGTAAGGCACGGGTATTAAACTCGTGTATACCTAAATATGTATATTGTGAGATAATTCTGTGATTGGGTATAAACTATAACTCTATTTATAAGATAAAGTTTTTCTTGTCAATCTCATCAAAATCAAATTAAAATAAAAAAATGATAATTTAATAAAACTTAATAATATACCATTAAAATTATAGTCCCACATATGTAACATATTTTCTTATCCTACTAAAGAATTATATACACAAGCTAGTGGCTTTTCTCAGTTTTTTTTTTTTCTGATTTCATTTTTGCTTAAGTTCATAAACTTTCAGCTATTTCCCTCAAGTAACAGTATCATAATTATCAAGGATTGTTTTATACTTACAATTCCTTTTTTTTGTTTTTGTTTTTGTTTTTTTTTTTTTTTTGTTTTGCTAAAGGAAAATGACTCAAGTTGTTATTAATTTTTTTTATTATTATTTCATCATTTAAAATTGACAATTGGACTTATTTTCTATCAACTATCTTCTCTCTACACTTACATTAAAAAAAGAAAAAAAGAAAAAAAAGAAAAGATTTTTACTTAACAAAAGTAGTAAGCATATTTTCTACCACAGCGATGAAAGTGAAAAACATATAAATAGATATTCAACATGTAACTAATTTGTGTAACACATGTTAGTTTATTGTAAAAATCCTAAATTTGTAGTTTATCTATAGTTGGATGGATTGACCAAAGCAATATCTTGATCAAAAATTTTGACCTTAAACCTAAATGAGATTTTTATTTTTATTTTTTGCGAGTAAAACTTAGGATGAGTTTAATTATGACTAGGTTAACCGAACAAATATACGTCATAATCATGTGTCGTTATGGTAGGAAGAAAATTAATATGATAGGGATTAGTTTCAATATTGTACGACCAAACCAACTGACCAAGTCCTCGGATGAAAATTCCAGCCAAAGAAAAAAAGTCGCTTTTGAAAAGAAAAAAAACAAAAAAGCAATACAACTGACCAAGTCTAACTGGTGGACACGGTGGAGACACGCAAATATTAAAAGTGCATGAAGCCATCGCTGCAATTATTGGAAGCTTGCATTATGGGACAATGATGGTATAATGGTAAGAGATTATCTTTTTTTTTTTTCCTCCTCATTCGTTAGAGATTTGATTATTTAGATCTGTTTCTTGTCTTCTAAAATAGTAGAATTAAATTATTAACATTTATGGATTTTTAAAGATTATTAACGACTGTATATAGACTACTGTACTTTCTATTTTACTTGTAAATTTTAAAAATGATCATTAATACATAAGAATGTACATAAACTATTGATCCATTTTTTATTGATTAAAAAAAATAAAGAAAAATGTTATTGGAAGTTTGCATATTCAAGATTGATAAGTGAAATTGCATTTTTTTTATATGATACACATTTTTAATATATACACTCGTATGAAACTAAAATGACAGGTCCAACATAAATAAAAAAAAAAAAAAATCAAACTAACAAACAAATCTAAAACACTATTTCTTCATAAAACTCAAATTTAAAACCCAAAAAGCATACATATCATTCTCGCGAGTCCATGTTGAGGGGGGTGGTTGAGTCACGTCACAAGATTGAGTTGGGTCATCGTCATAGGGCGGAAATGGTGGGTTGCCATAGTAGGGGAAAAGAAGTGTTTGCTGTCGCCCGGCGCCCCCTCATCCCACTCCCACCTGCGACTCCCCCACGGGATTGGGGGGCACCGGGTGGCACCTGGTGGGGGGTCGAGGGCCGAAAACAAAGAGAGAAAGAGAGGAAAAGAGAGAAAGAGGAAGAGAAAGAGAGGGCCGAGGGTGTCGTCGGGGGGGGGGGGGGCGGGGGGTCATCGGGGGGGGGGGGGGAGGGTGCTGGGGGAGCACGGGGGGGGAGGGGGCCTTGGGGGCAGGCTGGGTCGGCAGGGGAGGGCCACGGGAGAGAGGAGAAGAGAGAGAGGGGGGAAGAGAAGAGAGAGAAAGGGAAAGAGAGAGAGAGGGGGGTCACTGGTGACCGGCCGACTGGGGTTGGGGTAGGTGGTGGGGGGGGCCGGAGGTGGGTCGCCGCGGGCGATGAGAAGAGAGAGAAAAGGGGGGTCACCGGCGGTTGGCCTGCCAGGACTGGGGCCAGTGGTGGGAGGCCAGAGGTGGGTCACCGGTGTCGGGGGTGAGTCACTGGCGTACGTCACCGGTGGCGGGAAGATCGCTGACGACGGAGAAGACTTTGGGTGAAAAGGGTAATGTGAGGTAAGGTATATGATAAGTATGGTACACAAAAACGTTTCAACCATTCGATTAAATCTCAACGGTTTAAAAAAGATATGTACCGGTAGAAACACTCAAAGGGTCTCTACTACAGACTTATCCCAGAAAAAAGTTTACAAAAAAAACAATAAAATAAAAAATCATAGTATGCAAGACTAGATCAACGGAGAGAGACATCATGCCACTGGCATTGGTAGAGATCCTCCACTACGGTCGCAAATCTCCAAGTGGCAAAAATGTGTTCATCGAACCATCGTGACAGCTAGCCATCGGATGTTTGAGATCGTCGTGACCGAGATCAACATTCCTGAGATTGTGAAGTCCTAAACTCCGAGGTCAGACTTCGTCGTTCTAATATCCAATATTGAGGCCCAATTCATCGACTGCAGAGACAAAGACGAGCATGTCGTAGAAAGGAAGGAAAAGACAGAGAAGATTGAAAGGAAAGAAGAGAGATAGGAGAAATAGGGGGGCGGAGGGAGGGAGGGTGGAGTAAGAGAGGAAAGAGATGCATTCCAACCTACGAATGACATAGAGAACAAAGAGAAAGAGACGAGAGAAAGGAGAGAGAAAGAGTGTGCATGTGTCTTAGGTTTGTTTAAAGATATTGAGGTTATTTTTATTATTAGTAAAAAATAAATCAAAGTCCCACGTTTAAAATATATAACAATAATAACACACAAATATATATATATATAAGGGTATTAGATCACTCTACTTAAAAAGTTGACATTTTAATATGAAAATTTAATTTTTTAACAGTTTCAAATTCCTTCATCTTCTCTCTAATCTTCAAATTGTATCAGAGTCCAACAAACTCAAACGAATATCCCAATCCATCCAATCCAAAGATAACAACATCTTTCAGGGACGTATTAAGGGTAAAAATAAACCCAAGTCCTATATTTAACATATATAACAATAATAACAAATACCTAAGTATATTATGTCACTTCACTTAAAATATTGGCATTTTAAAACAGAAGCTCAATTCTTTAATAGTCTTAAATTTCTTTTTCTTCTCTCTAATCTTCATATGGTATCAGAGCCCAACAAACTCAAATGAGTAGCCGGATCCATTTAATACAATATTGGTTTATTCAAAGAGAACACCATCTTGTGGGGACATACTAAAGGTAAAAATAAACTCAAGTCCCATATTAAAAATATAATAATAATAATAATAATAATAAAATTCCTTCTTCTTTCTACTCTTCAAGATTTTAGTTTTAAAAATCCAGGTCAAAAGTTCAAGTTAGTATTAAGAAAACAAAAATCAATATCATGATTTCGGATATAGTTTAGCGATAATATCAAATGTATTCCACCTAAAAAAGTAGAGTTTGAATTTTTTTTCAAAAAAAAAAAAAAAAACCACCTAAATGGGCCCCAGTTGATTTGCTTGTGGGGAGGCCTGGTTTTGCAAACTGAAGTCCAACTACCAAACTAGTTCCCAAAAAAAAAAAAAAAAAAAAAAAAAAAAAAAAAAAAACCTAGAAGTAGAAGTAGAAGAGAGAACTGAGGAGCGTCACGCCTGTGCAAACGGATGAACGTAAAAGCGTCTCCATTGTTCTTCTTCGAGTTCAAGATATTCCTTTTCCGGTGCTCCAGTGAGTTTTTTCCTCCCCTGTTTAATTCTTTTGAAAATCATCTTAAAATATTGCTGAAACATCCAGTGGAATTTGTTATTTTTCGTCCATATCTCGCACAACGCCTCAATTCTCCGATCCTGTCGCCATAATATGTTTTTCCATCGCCTTTTACAATGTCTGAATTGGGCCAAAATATTAATTTTTTTCTTAAATCTTGTCTCTAAAAGCTTATTTTCTTTACGGACATGGCGAAATTATTTTGCTTTTATATTGATGAGTTTTCAATTGATTCAGTTTTTGCTCTTTCGGTGGCTGTTGAATTCTGCATGCCAATTGTGTTATTCCCTTTATTTTATTTATTTGGGTGTCACCATACAATTAAATCATGAATAATTGATTTTTTTTTCCTAGTTCATTTTATAGGAAGAACCGATATTTTCACAGAAAGAGTTATTTTTTTTTAGATAATTTTGAACGGAATCGATTGAATTATGTGTGCACAAAAGTTGTTTTAACAAGGGACCCTCCATTATTATTGACTTTTTTTCCTTAGTAAATTTAAGATATAAAAAATTTGGAGATTTCGGGTGATACTAATTGGAGAAAATTCTCAAACAGAAGATATTAGTTTGTAATTTATGTTTTCATGGTACTTTTGTTTTGAAATTGTACAATTGAAATCAAAGTGATTAAATTCTTTGTTTTCTTCTTTTTGATGAGTGATTTCTTTGATTTTCCCAGATGTCGTTAGTGCGGATTTTGGTTTCTTACGGTGGAGAATGGGTTGAAGCACCCGAGGCGGGCATTTTTAAGTTCACGGGTTCTAAAGGAAAAGGAATGTCAGTTCCAAAGAGCATAACTTACCAGGAGCTTTTGAATAAGTTATATCACCTTCTTATGGTTGATCGTAATCAATTTTCCATTAGCATGAAGGTCCTGTATTCCTCGAGTTTGCCTGTCCCGCCAGCTGAGATCATCTGTGACGATGATGTAAGCTTTTTCATCGGTGAAAACTCGAACGTTTCCCTTCGAACCCCACTGTGTGTTACTTTAGTAAGGAGGAGTTCACACATCCAACAAAATGGTCATGAGGGGGGGAGTAGCCTAGCTAATATTAATACCATGCCCGGAACACAGGAACAGACTCAAAAACCATTTGTTCCCATTGCTGGAAATGAAGAAAATGCGCCAGATTTTTGTGTCGACAATGAGCGTGATGTTGGTGATGCTGATGCTGAGGCTGATGCTGATGATGATAGTGATGATGATGGTAATGATGTTGATGTTGGGACGCCGTCTGCTGAATTAGCTCCTGGAGATGTGTCAGTTGAGCCTCAACTTGGTACAGGGAATCCTCAAAGCACTCATAATGCGGCTGATGTTGATCCCGTCACCCCTGTTGGTCCTGCTACCGCTCCTACCGAGTGGGTAACCACGAGAGAAGCTTTAGCTGCAATTACAAAAGAAACCTCAACTGCAAGAAGAAAAGAAGCTTCAACTGCGACTGCTAATAAAGCTACAACTGCGAACGCAAAGGGAGATTCAACTGCAAATCAATCTGGTGAGTTGGAGACGAGGCAATTATTCTCGAGTAAGAAGGAGCTGCGTGCAAAGCTAAGTATGCTTGCTATTAGGGAAAATTTCAACTTTAAAGTGCAGAGATCAACAACAAAACTCTTTGTAGCAGGATGCACAGAGGAAAATTGTAAATGGATTCTTCGTGCAATCAAAGTACGAGACTCTACATCGTTCCAAATAAGAAAGTTTGTGAAGGATCATTCTTGCTTGACAGAGACTCGGGATAAGGAGCATCGACATGCTAATAGTTGGCTGATTGGCCAACTCATCAAGTCGAAGTGCCAAGGCATGAACCGAACATATAAGCCAAAGGAGATCATTGAAGATGTGCAAAGAGAACTTGGGGTGAAGTTGAGTTATGAGAAGGCTTGGAGGGCAAGAGAAGTGGCTATGAATGGTGACGGTGGGGGAGAAAAGCGCCGCCTAAATGGATTATCAAGTGCAAGACCAAAGAAGCAGAGGAAAACATCAGCTAACGGAGATCGATCTCCTCGAAATAAGTGTGGGAGGTGTGGTATGCTCGGACATAACCGCCAAACTTGTGCAATCCCTAGAGAGCAGCATCCAAATTGCAGTTCTGGAGCTACTGGAGAATGTACCTAACATTATAGGAGCTTGGAACATTAGCATTTTTAGGCAGTTGTAAATGAAGGTTTTGCGTATTTATTTAACTTCACACCTTGAACTTTAAGTTGAAGAAAATGAAGCTTTTAGGTATTTAGTTTGACAAATAAATCCTGTTGATAAATGCCCAGCGCGAGTTGAGAAGTAACCATGAAAGCCCTTCCATTTTTCTTTTTTCCTGTTTTTTTTTTTTTTTTTTTTTTTTTTTTTTATATTTTATATTTTTCTGTTTTCCTGTTTAGTGATAGATGCTCTCTTTCTCATATGGTTTGATAATTTACTAACAAATAAATGACTGATTTTTAATTTCTATAAGATATATTGAACAAATTTCAATTTTTTGTGAAGGGTAAAGAAAATTAGTGCTTTCAAAAGCTTTTGTGGAGAATAATTTCTTGTTTAGTATGGATCTTGAAAGTTGTGTATTAGATCTGTTTGTAACTTAGTGATGTAACTTAGTGATTTATTAAGGCTAACTCAATTAGTGTTCAGTGAATGTGTATGTTGCATTCATTGTATTGCATTCAGTTTTAATGTTAATGAAAAAAAAATCAATGATAAGAAATAGTTGGGAACCATTCCAATGTCAACCAAAAATAAGGTTATAAAACGTCCGTTTAGTATAGTTTTATTTTTTCTTGAACAAAGTAAAAAACATTTTGGATAAATTTCAAAATTTCCTCCTAAAATGTCACATGAACTTTAATTTATAATGTCTTTTCGCTTAAATTTAAAAACTCTTTTGAACTTTCCTTTGTGTTAAATTGTTAACGGATTTTAACACATGTCGTGTTGTTATGAATAGAAAAAAGTAAATCATTGATGTAAAATGATTAATTTATCCTGAAATTTGTCTTAAGACTTAACAAGAAAAGTCAGAGATTAATTATCAATTTTAAAATCTTAATTATTTCTAAAAAAATTAAACTTTAAATATTATAAAAGTAAAGCTTATGTAGAGCGAGAGAGAGAGAGAGAATCTGCTTGTCTGGTAAAACAAATCAATGAATGAAGCTTTGTTTTTTTTTTTTTTTTTTTTTCAGTTAAATGATACTTCACTTACGTTTGGTTCGTTAGTTGGAGATAAAAACTTTAAGTTAAAGTTGATTGATTTTTAAAAAATTAATTATAAATTTTGTTGATTTAAAAAAAATTAATATAAAAAATACAGTTTAATTGAAGTTAAAACTTAAATGTCAAACTATGCGAATTATCTAGAAGAGAAGAACGAGGGAAATTCTCATTAACACCAAATTCTCTGGCACCGCAAAAAGATCAACTTCAACTGGGTTTTTTTTTTCCTTTTTTTTTTTTTTTTTTTGAGCTGCTTCTGTCTGTCAAAGCTCAAAGGTACTCATCTCATCAGCTCACAACTAAAAGATTTAAAAATTTTCAATTTACAATCTCAATAAGTATGCTTTGTTTTTGTCTTACAGAAATCTAGAATTTGTTCGATTTTGATTTTATTATTATTAGTTTAGGATATAATTTCGTCTGATTAGTGCTAATTTCCTCGTTTTCGTTCACAAGGCTGTAAAAGATTTAAAATTTTCATTTCGGATTTTTTTGCGGGTAGTGGAATTAGGAGATGGTATCTCTATATTGGCAATTTTCTACATTATTTTGATCTTTTGTTATTGGTCATTTCATCTTTGATTTGCAAAGGATCTTCAACTGTTAAACATTCAGTTTTATCTGTTATTTCTAAACTTAACATGTAAAAAAAACAATAAAAAAACTTCTCTAATTGGAATATTTTCATATCTATTTAACATGAATATTTTTTTTTCCCCTGAAGTTTGATTCATACATTTTGTTTTTGCTTTTTATTTTTAAGGATTATGACCAAATGAACAAAACATAATTTCTTTGCTACCTCAATCTTTTTATAAACAGGAAGATAGGGAAAAAGATAGATTCTTATGTGCACATGTACCGAATTCATTTTCGTACTTGTACATCTATTCATATAGATTGTATGTAGATATATCTAAATCATTGGGGTGGTCATTTGGGATTTCGTCACAGAAAAGGAAAAATGCAACAAGAGAAGAATGGTTATCATGATCCCCACAAGTCTCTAGAAAAGAGACCAGGCATCATCTTTGTCGGGTCCCTAATGCTGGCAAGCACACTCTCCACTCACGTATGCCGTTTTCTGTCTCTCTTTCTTATCCTTTTAAGTTCTTTGGATCTTTAAATTTTTAAGTAAGCTACCAAGATGTACAAAGAAACTCAAAGCATAACGTGGTTGTGTAACGACTCATGTCTCCCTTATTGTCTGCTTTGGGCCTCATGTTCGCACGGTTTTATTCTTGGACTCATCCCAGAATGCCTCATACCATTAGGAGGTGGTCTCTTTACTTCTGAACCATTATATATGTCCATCCCACAAATGATGTGAGACTACACGGCTTATCCTTTCCCTATAAGGACTGATGACTATCACAATAATAAGAAGTCAACTGTAATGATCCGTGAGGGATCGTTACAGGTTGTAAGATTCATCTCCATTAATTTTGATGACATGTCTAATTGGACATTCCAAGAAGTACTTCTTGGGTAGGTTTTCTTTTATCTTCGTTTGTTTTTTGTATTTTCATATTTTTACTTTGCGAGTCACTAGCTCAAGGAAAAAGGTGATACTCAAGGTTTGTCCAATTCATACTTTATTCTGCTACAACTCCTCACCTGGTTGTTGATCTTCACGGGCAGTTGGACTATCGACACAAAATACTACACTGTTGATGTTTTCATATGCATTGCTCATTTTCACAATGGATTCTCAATTATAACCCTGCCAACATATACTCAGCTTGCAGCCCTTGTCATGGTCTTCGACATGAATGATATAGGTCATTTTGTTTTTTCCATTCCCAACCCTTGTCATGTCATTTTTTTGCATATACTTAGCTTGCAACCCTATCATGGTCTTCGGCGTGCTTGATAATTATTGATGCTTTAATACACTACCTTCTATGTTTTAGAATTCGTTGCATATGCCACCCCGAAGATTGGTGTAAGTGAATTTCAATTTATGATATTTTGTGCAGCCATCGTCTCTTGTTGCCTTACAAGATTGCGTAACTCGTAATGATCTTCAAAGGTTTGAGATTTTGTTGTGCATAGGAAGCAAAGTGGATCTTGTTCCAGGCCATCCAGTTCATTCTGAGTATAGAACACAGTTGAAAAATACAGAGAAGAAACAGAAAATTGGGGAATAATTTTCTTCATTCACATAATCACCTTTTATACAATTACAGGCTAACAAAAAAAAAAAAAAAAGAAAGAATACTAATTCTAGGAAACTAATAACACTTTCCTAAAATACATATTTGGCATACTAATCACAGCTATACAGGATCTACAGCAATACGGAAAGTTTCCTGATTTTCCTACACTCCCCCTCAAGCTGGTTTGAAAATATCTTTCAAAGCCAGCTTGCTTACTAGAAAATCAAACTGTTTTGTCGGTAGTCCCTTCGTAAGTAAGTCAGCCACTTGATCTTCAGATGGAACATAGACCATACAAATCAACCCATCTTCTATTTTCTCCTTAATAAAGTGCTTGTCCACTTCAACATGCTTCGTACGATCATGAAGAACCGGATTATGAGCAATAGATATCGCAACCTTATTATCACAATATAGCTTCATAGGTAGTACTTCTAAAGCCCTCAACTCTTGCAATATTCTCCTAATCCACATTGCTTCACAAATACCGAGAGCAACTGCCCTGAATTCAGCTTCCGCACTACTTCTTGCAACAACATTCTGCTTCTTACTACGCCAAGTGACTAAATTACCACCAACATAAGTACAGTAGCCTGAGGTCGATCTCCTATCAGTTATACTTCCAGCCCAATCCGCATCAGTATATGCCTCAATCTGAAGATGTCCTCGAGATTTAAAAAGAAGTCCCGTACCTTGTGTTCCTTTTAAATACCTTAGGATCCTGTAAACAGCCTCAAAATGCTCAGGACCAGGAGCATGCATAAACTGGCTCACTGCACTTACAGAAAAAGCTATGTCAGGACGTGTGTGTGACAGATAAATAAGTCTTCCAACAAGCCTTTGATATCGCTCCTTATCCTTCACATCTTCAGTTCTGGCTGGTTGCAGCTTCACATTCGGTTCTAAGGGAGTCTCTGCCGGTTTACAGCCTAGCATACCTGTCTCACCAAGCAAATCAAGGACATACTTGCGTTGATTAACAATAATTCCCTCCTTGGACCTTGCAAACTCCATTCCAAGGAAGTATTTCAACGCGCCGAGGTCCTTAATTTCAAATTCCTCTGCTAATCTCCCTTTCAACTTACTCATCTCATCATAATCATCTCCCGTTAAGATAATATCGTCAACACACACAATTAAGATGGCAATCTTACCTTCGCTTGTATGTTTGTAAAACATGGTATGATCCGCTTGACTCTGCATAAAACCAAACCTCCTCACAACCTTACCAAAACGTTCAAACCATGCTCGTGGAGATTGCTTGAGACCATACAAGGATTTCTTCAATCTACAGACTCTTCCAATCCCAAGTTCTTCCTCAAAACCCGGTGGTAGGCTCATAAACACCTCTTCTTCCAGATCTCCATTGAGAAAGGCATTTTTAACATCAAGCTGAAACAAAGGCCAGTTAGAATTTACAGCAAGAGCTAACAGTACCCGAATCGTATTTATCTTCGCAACAGGAGCAAAAGTTTCTTGATAGTCTATCCCATAGGTCTGGGTGAAGCCTTTTGCAACCAATCTGGCTTTATATCTTTCTACACTCCCATCTGCTCTACTTTTGACAGTGAACACCCATTTACATCCCACAACCTTTTTCTCACTCGGTAACTGAACCACTTCCCAAGTACCATTCTTCCTCAACGCCTCCATCTCTTCAAACACAGCTAATCTCCAATTCGGTTCATCCAAAGCTTCCTTAATGTTTCTAGGCAACACAAGTTTTGAAATTTTTGTAGTAAAAGCTCTATACTTGGCGGAAAGGTTATCATAGGAGATGTATTTGGCTATAGGGTGTCTAGTACAAGTTCGGGTTCCTTTTCTTAAGGCAATGGGAAAAGCAAGGTCGGTTTCTTGGATAGGATTAACAGGTATAGGGTGTAGATTAGACTCAGGGACAACTACTCGGCTAGGATTTGGAATAGAAGAAGGAAAAAAGGATGAGTTACCTGATGTATTCGGATGGACTTCACTTGGGAATTCCTCAAGGCCTTGTGCTGGAAGAATCAATGGATCTTTACTTTTTTCGATATTTTTCCTAAAATAAACCACAGGCTCAAGATTTGATCGATTCTTTTCCATTCGTAGTATTTCCATATCAGTCAAACTAATATCAGATTCAGTATTCCTGGATTGGGTGATCCTAGTTTCTTTATCTAAAGAATCAAGAACAATATGTGGTAAAGGTTCCGTTTCCCTAAAATTTGAGTCATCTAACTTCTCCCCCCTGAATTAAATTTTTGCTGAAAAAAGGTAAGTGTTCCAAAAAGGTGGCATTTAGTGTAACATGAAACTTTTTTGTAACAGGATTAAAAAATTTGTAACCCTTTTGAAATGGAGCATATCCGAGAAAAACACATTTTTCTGCCCGAGGGTCTAATTTAGACCGAGAGCGCTTTGGTATGTGCACATAAGCAGTGCAGCCAAAGACCTTTAAAGGCAAATTCGAGGTGATGTGAGTGTGTGGAAAAACCTTTTTAAAACACTCCAAAGGAGTGATATGTTGTAACACTCTAGAAGGCATCCTATTAATCAAATATGAAGCAGTCAAAACAGCATCCCCCCACAAATATTTCGGCAAATTCATATAAAACATCATAGCATGAGCAACTTCTAAAAGATGTTTATTCTTCCGCTCAGCTAATCCATTTTGTTCTGGAGTATCTGGGCAGGAAGATTGATGAAGAACGCCTTTTTCATGTAAAAAAGTATCTAAAACTTTGTTGTAGTATTCGGTGCCATTATCCGAACGTAAAATACTAATTTTAGACTGAAATTGAGTTTCTATCATAGTGTAAAAAGTTTTAAAAATTTTTTCAACTTCAGATTTTTCCCGCATCAAATAAACCCAACATAGACGAGTATGGTCATCTATAAAAGTTACAAACCATTTTTTACCCGAAGCAGTGGTAACCTTTGAAGGTCCCCAAACATCACTATGAAAAAGATAAAATGGTTTCGATGGTTGATATGGTTTTGGAATATAATTTTTTCTTTGGCTCTTGGCAAGTAAACAGCTTTCACACTTTAACACAAAAGGATTGATATGCTTAAACAATGATGGAAACAAATATTTGAGATAAATAAAACTCGGATGGCCCAATCTGGAATGCCAAACCATTATTTGTTCATAAGCAGACATAGAACTAATACTACTAAACACTTGAGTCATTTTAGAACTAGGAAAACTATCCTCAAAATAATGAAGCCCATTGATCATTCTAGCACTGCCAATCGTCGTCCCCAAGTTCCTGTCCTGAAGAATACAATGAGATTCAAAAAAGGTAACAGAACAATTAGAATCTTTTGAAAGCTTGCTAACAGATAAAAGGTTACAAGTAAGTTTAGGAACATGGAGGACAGATTTAAGAGTTAATTTTTCTGAAATTGGAATCAAACCTTTTCCTGCAATGGGGGAAAAACTACCATCTGCTATCTTAACTTTTTTATTTCCAGGACATGGTGTATAAGATTGAAAGAGTTTAAAAGAATTGGTCATATGATCAGATGCTCCTGAATCTATTATCCATGGAGCAGAAGAAGTGATGCAGCAAGATAGAGCTTTTGATTCATTACCTATGTGTGCCATAGACGCATTAGGAGAATCGGATGAAAACGAACCAGATTTCAGCAATGCAAGAAGATGCTCCATTTGTTCTTTGGTAAAGGGACTGGTTTCGGCCTCATTAGCAGTAGGTAAGCTTTGTCCAGCTTTTTCTCCAGCCTTGCTCTTCCAATTTGCAGGTTTCCCATGAAGCTTCTAGTAAGTTTCACGAGTGTGGTGTGGCTTGTGGCAATAGTCACACCATACACATGGTTTCTCACCAGATTTCTGAGGATACTGTTGAGGCCTAGATAAGTCTCCTCCAGAGGTCACCAAAGCCGAGCCTTCCATTGCTACTCCAGGTCCCTTTTTGCCCAACATAACATTCCTTCTGCTTTCTTCCCTCCTTACTTCAGAAAAAACCTCACCAATCGAAGGAAGTGGCTGTCTCCCAATGATTCTCCCCCTGACTTCATCAAACTCAACATTTAGGCCAGCAAAGAACTTGAAAATTCGGCTATCTTCAACAGTTTTCTTGTGGTGGTTTGCATCTTCAGACGACTTCCACTCATAATTGTTGAAAAGATCAAGATCTTGCCAAACACGCTTCAATGAGTTGAAGTACTTAGTGACGTTATCCTCTCCTTGCCGCATCTCACCAAGTTTGAGAGTCAATTCAAAAATCTGAGATTGATTCCCCAAATCAGAATACATCTGATTGACATTCTCCCACAGCTTTGTGCCGTTGAGTAGCACATGTAATTAGAGCTGATATCTTCCTCCATAGAATTCACGAGCCACGTCATCACCATAGAATTTCCAGCATCCCATGTCGCATAGGTCGGATCTGTTTCTGGTGGGGCTTCCGTTCCTCCTGTCAAGTATCCCATCATTCCACGGCCTCTAATGTACATTCGAACTGCCTGTGACCAGTGCAGAAAATTATCACCATTCAAACGAGTGGTAGTAATTTGAACCGAGTGAGACTCTCCATTAGCCTTGATAGGGTCGGCTAATCTTTTTGAACTAGGGTTATTTTGACTAGTGGTGGATTCGGTAGACATAATGGCTTGAAGGTAGAAAAAAAGGCAGAGAAAGGAGAGAGAGAAGAATGAAGCGGAATAGCCAAGAATGGCTCTGATACTAAGTTGCAAAATACAGAGAAGAAACAGAAAATTGGGGAATAATTTTCTTCATTCACATAATCACCTTTTATACAATTACAGGCTAACAAAAAAAGAAAGAAAGAATACTAATTCTAGGAAACTAATAACACTTTCCTAAAATACATATTTGACATACTAATCACAGCTATACAGGATCTACAGCAATACGGAAAGTTTCCTGATTTTCCTACAAACACTCCTATTGAAGGCTGAAGATTCGTTTGCTGAGTCTCATTTGCAGTTTGTTGACTATGGAAATTCTGAAACTGAGGGAAGCAGTTTGTTAGGGGGTGATGAACCCTCATTAGAGATTAGAAAGTCATGTTTGGAGTAGTGCACCGAGCATAATATCGAGTTTATTGAATCATGTGCTTGTAACCCTGATTTCGACAAATGTAAGGCCCTTCTTCCTTCCCATCTTGACCTGCTTTGGCATGCTTTTTAATTATAAGCGAATTAGTTCATCATTTTGCTCGAGTTTGTATCTATACGACCCATAATGTAACTAGAGAATGTTAGTGCCTGTTTAAAATGTAGGGTTTCGCATGTTAGTTAATATATTTGCGAGAAGTATAACTACTTGTTTCATAACAGTTCAGTGTTTCCATTATATCAAATATTTATGGAAAACTCTTCCTGTCGTTTTATGAGCAAGAACGTCCATGGTTGTTGCTAATTTAGAGTTATACCATAAGCTCTAGTTGTTAAGTGGTTTAAGGTGATCTAGACTTACTCACATATAGTGAAAATGCTTGTGCTTATTGATGAAGTTCCCCGTTGGGTTGACGAAGATACATCTTGACTTTTTTTGGACAGGTTTGTCAGCTGATGGTGATTCACAAGGAGTTAAACGTCTCCTCGGTGCTCTCTCTGCTCATATGTGGCCTGGAATGATTCTAAAGTCCAGAGTTAAGATTACCGAGCCATCATTGCCCAAAAGAGTAGGTCTTTTCATCATTTACCTTTAGCTAGTGTTTAAATTGATAATCAGAGTGCTAAATATTTCGTCCTCTCTTTTCAAACTTGTCCGAAGAAGAATCTGATTACGAACTTGAGTATGAAATTTTTTCAGCTGGTTCAGCTGAACTATGGGATGACACGAATAACATATGGGTTTCTGCAAGTGGTACTAGTTCTACCTCAAATGTAGAGGGATCAGTTTCTCAAGGCAATTCCGACTCAATTGGCAATCTGGTGAATGGAGACAAGAACAATGGGAAGGAGACTCAACCGTCAACATCAACAGCTGCATTACATGACAACAGTGACGACTGGTACAATATATAGAAGAACGTAACCAATGCACAAAAGTAGATAAGAGTTCATATTTTGATTTTGAGGAGCTGGATATTAAAGGTAAAAAGAAACTCAAGTCCTGGCTTGAAAATATATAATAATAATTACAAATACATAAGGATATTAGGTCACTCCACTTAAAAGGTAGACCTTTTAAGATGGAAACTCAATTCCTTAACGGTCACAAATTCCTTCTTCCTCTCTCTAACTTTCACACTATTTGAGGCTGATGCCTGATTTTCAGAGGAGAGAAACGGCTGCAAATACAGCATTGAAAATGGCTGCAATGTTCGGTAAAAGCGGTGATGATCAAGATGAAACTTGATGCAATCGATGTTTTGCATGTCAATATTTGGCATATTGTAGTAGGGCAAGCAGGAAAAGGAAATGGTTATTAATCAAATATTTAACCAACTCCAAATTGTACCATTGAAGTAAAGAGCAAAAAATACTGTATTTGATTTTGTACTATATACATGATGAAGATATAATTTTCTCGAAGCAATAATACCTTCCAACTTGTACGTCAATTTCAATGTGATTCACTTTGAATATAAGATAAAACACAAAGAACTGAATTTGATTGTTTTTTTTTTTTTGTTGAAATTTGTGTTAGATACCAATTATCCCAAATGAAAAGATTATATGATAAATAGTGGGTTTATAAGCCCTTGGGTCCCCTCTCTTTGCAAACCGGTTTTGCAATGGTGAGTTCTACCTAATGGGTTCCTAACAATCCGATGCTACTTTCTCTCTAAATCTCATGTATATATACACGAAAACCGAATGTCTTGGGGTACCAGCAAGACTCGAATGCAAGATTTTCTTATAGGTTTTGCCCTCTTGAACTTAGAAAACATTTCATAATTAGTAATACGTATATTAGGTAATCATTTCATTTTAATTCTTTGTATGCATTTCTCTTTAACCTTGCAGTTGAGAAGAATGGACTTCCTATTGGTCCTAATTTAAGTTCCAATAATCTATTCACACATTCATTTTATATAAGCATGACTTCCAAAGTATAATGGGTTTGTACAAGAGTCTAGTCTACATAAAAGAGAGTTATGGAAATCTGGCTGTAATCCTATATGAAAACAGTATAAAGAAAAATTCTTCATTCATCATTGTTCTCCGATCCTTTCTTTCGTTTTTGGTAAAACACTATGATCATTGCCAATAGGAAAAAAAATGCAATCGAAATTGGTTCACACTTGCATTCTTGTGGTTCGACTTTCAAGAATGGATGATACGGGCAATGTGACACTTGCTCAAGGATTGCATAACACCACAAGATCCAACTTCTACAAGAACTACTTGATGAAACTAAAGAAGGCAATTGATGGAGCTAATGTCATTGGCTACTTCGCTTGGTCTTTGCTTGACAACTCCAAGTGGAGATTTGGGCTATACTTCAAGATTTGAGAGTCTATGTAGATTACAACCTTGCTGGAAAAGTAGAAGATTCAGTAACAATTACTGAAATTTGAGAGTTTTGTTAGCTGTAAATATATTTTGCTATAAATAGGATGTTAGTCAATGCTATAAATTAGGAAACTAGATATGACAGCTAGTTATTGTAATCAGTTTCCTAATTCTATTCTTGTTTTCTCTCCTATAAAGGAGAATCCGTGTAACCTTGTAATGTGAGTGTGAATATACAGAAACCCTTCTCCATAATCTGTCTAGCTTATATGGTATCAGAGCCACCCTAAGAAATTCGAAGTAAAAAAAACAAATTTCCTTTTCTACTCAGTTTTCTCTTTATAGATCAGTCATGTCTGAAACTTCCTCTGTGTCAACCCGTCTATCACAGCCAAGCCACCTAACCCTACAAACCCTGCAAAGCAAGCCTCAAATACCGATTCTCACTCTGTTTAGATCACCACTATTCGCCTTAATGGTGACAAATATCTAAGATGGTCCTAATCAGTTCAGATGTCTATTAGAGGGTGAGGAAATGTCGAGTACCTAACAGGGGAAAAGCCAGCTCCAGCACTAGAGGATCCAACGTACGTGACCTGGGACACAAAAAACTCAATGGTGATGACTTGGCTTGTGAACTCCATGGTGGAGGATATTAGTTCGAACTACTTATGCTACTCCACGACTAAAGACCTCTGGGACAACGTGAATCAGATGTACTATAATTTGGGAAATCAGTCTCAGGTTTATAAATTGACTGTAAAACTTGGTGATATTCGGCAGGGAAAAGACTCAGTCACTAAGTATTTCAATTCTTTAAAGCGCCTTTGGTAGGACTTGGACCTATTCAATGATTATGAATGGAAATCCATTGAAGATGCCAATTACTATAAACGGATCATGGCGGATCATCATATTTATAAATTTCTTGCATGCCTTAATATGGAATTTGATGAAGTCAGGGGCAGGATCATTGGCAGGACTCCACTTCCCTCGATTATTGAGGTGTTTGCTGAGATTTGGAGAGAGGAGAGCTGCAGACATGTAATGTTGGGGAAGAAAACAATCGGTGGGCCTGTGGAGACATCTGCTCTTGTTGTTTCAGAGGTTAGTGCCAATAAAGCAACCAGTTTTCAACACAAACCTGGAGAGATGGCACGAATCTGATATGACTACTGCAATAAACTGTGCCGTACTAGAGAAAATTGCTGGAAACTCCATGGAAAACCAATACACTTGAAGAATGGTAGGCCAAGTGACAGAAACATCCATGTATTTTCCACTGCCAATGAAGCTAAGACAAGTCCTTTTAGCAAGGAGCAGATGAATAATCTCTTGAAGCTATTGAAATCCAATTCCTCATCGGGTATTCCTAGTGTTTCTCTTGCACAAACACGTAGTGCACTTCATGCCCTTTCTTATTGTCAAAAACCTATTCCATGGATCATCGATTATGGAGCATCTGATAATATGACCAGCCTTTCCAATTTGTTTAGCACTTACTCACCATGTTCTGGCCTTGAAAATAAGTAGAATTGCAAATGGTAGTTTTTCACCTATTTCAGGAAAAGAGTAGATAAAAATCTCGAAAAATATAGACCTTAAGTCTATTCTCCATATTCCCAAGCTAGCATGTAATCTTTTGTCTGTGAGTAAACTAACCAGGGAATCTAATTGTTGTGTGATTTTCTATGATTCCCAATGTGAATTTCAGGACAGGAACTCGAGGAAGAAGATTGGCAGTGCTAAGATCATAGATGTACTTTACTACTTTGATGGTGACTTCTCCAATAATAAAAAGGCTCAGTGCCTTAGTAGTGTTAGTTCTAATTCTGTTTATGAACAATAATGCTTTAGCACTTAAGATTAGGACATCCTAGTTTTTTATATCTTAAACATTTATTTCCTACTTTTTCAAGGGTTTAGAATGTTCATCATTCTACTGTGAAAGTTGTGTCTTGTCCAAAAGCCATCGTACCACTTATTTGCTAAAAGTTTATACTCCTTTAAAACCATTTTTCTTAATACGTAGTGATGATTGGGGACCTTCAAGAATCACTACTATCTCTAAGAAAAAATAGTTTGTTACCTTTATAGATGATCATACGCAGTTATGTTGGGTTTATTTAGTGAATGAAAAGTCTGAGGTTGAATTTTTTTTAAAAGAATTTTTATACTATGGTTAAAACTCAGTTTCAAGAAAAAAATTAGCATTTTACATACTAATAATGGGACCGAATATTTTAATGAAGTTCTAGGTGATTTTTTGAAGGAAAAAGGTATTCAACATCAGTCTACTTACGTAGATACCCCTCAACAAAACAAAATTAGCGAAAGGAAAAATAAACACTTACTTGAAGTGGCTCGTGCTATGAAGTTTTCAATGAATGTTCCAAAATATCTTTGGGGAGATATTGTTTTAACAGCTTCCTATTTGATTAATAGAATGCCTACACGAACTTTAAAATATAGCACACCATTAGAATGTTTCCAAAAAAAATTTCCCTTATCATGGCTATTCTTGGATTTACCTCTAAAAATATTTGGCTACATTGTTTTTGTTCATATACCCAATAATACTCTGTCTAAACTTGATCGGGCTGACAAATGTGTTTTCATAGGGTATGCTCTTTATATGGCCTCCAACGGTCTCCTAGAGCTTGGTTTGAGAGATTTGGGAAAGCCATGAAGAGTTATGGCTATTGTCATAGCAAAGCTGATCATACCATGTTCTACAAACATAGTAGAGAAGGCAATGTTGCTATCTTAATTGTCTATGTGGATGATATAGTCTTGACAGGTGATGACAATGATGAATTAGAGAGACTAAAGAAGAGACTTGCAGTTGACTTTGAGATTAAGGATTTGGGTGCATTAAAGTACTTCCTCGGAATGGAGTTTGCCAGGTCTAAAGAAGGTATATTTGTAAACCAATGTATATATGTTCTTAATTTACTTGGTGAGACAGGTATACTAGGATGCAAACCAGTCGAGACACTTATTGAGCCCAATCTTAAGCTCCAGCCATCTAAAGCTGAAGAAGTTCTGAATAGAGAGCAGTATCAAAGACTTGTTAGAAGACTGATCTACTTGTCACATACATGTCCAGATATAGCTTTTGCAGTTAGCATGGTTAGTGAGTTCATGCATTCACCTGGACGAGGACACTTTGATGCAGTTCATAGGATTCTTAGATACCTAAAGGGGAATCCAAGAAGAGGCCTACTGTTTAAAAACCATGGGCATTTACAAGTTGAAGCCTACACTGATGTGAATTGGGCTAGGAGTATTGTAGATAGACGGTCAACTTCAGGATACTACACCGCGAAGTAAAAAATAAACTGTGATAGTAAGAAGCAGTGCAGAGGCCAAATTTAGATCTGTTGCTCATGGAATTTGTGAGGTTTTGTGAATTAAGAGACTATTGGAGGAATTGAAGATCTCTAATTAATTGCCTATCAAAGTATACTGTGATAATATTAATTGCTCATAATCCAGTGCTTCATGACAGAAAAAAGCAAGTGGAGGTAGACAAACACTTTATCAGGGAAAAACTTGAAAAGGGATTGATCTGTATGTCGTATATGCCTACCACCGAGCAAGTTGCAAATGTACTCACGAAGGGACTCCCTACACGATAGTATGACAAACTAATTGGTAAGGTAGGTATGAAGGATATTTTCAAACCAACTTGAGGGGGAGTGTTGGAAAAGTAGAACATTCAATAACAATTACTAAAATTAGGGAGTTTTGTTAGCTGTAAATATATTTTGCTGTAAATAGGATGTTAGTAAATGCTGTAAATTAAGAAACTAGATAGGACAGCTAGCTATTGTAATCAGTTTCCTGATTCTATTATTGTTTTCTCTCCTATAAAGGAGAATTCGTGTAACCTTGTAATGTGAGTGTGAATATACAGAAAACCCTTCTCCATAATCTGTCTAGCTTATAAACCTCAAGAGGTATCCAAAGATGTCTGCTTATTTGTTTCGGAAAATGCTTCAAAGAAACAAATAGAGCTATCCAGACTGCCTAGGGAGTCTTTGAGGCAGTGTTACATGCAAGTCTACCAATGGAACTGCTGCGTTTCCACTTTCTCCAACTTGTCAAGTAATTCCATTTCAAAAAAATCGTTGTCAAAAAAAATTATTAAATGAAAAGCCGAAGGAAACCAGCCCGAATACAACAAAATGTCAGGGCATAATTTGGTCTTTCTAAGATGCCATCCTGGCATGAGTGATCATATCAAGTTCGCAAGTAATCATCCATTGTTAAGGTTTGCAAGTTTAACGATGTATTTTGCAACTCCAACGTTCAAAATTCTCAAGTTATCGTATCAAAGTCACATATAATCATACTCCCGGCATCTGTGTAACAAATTCTTCTCCCGGCACTATAAAAGAATCGCTATACTTTAAGGACAACTTAAAATTGATCTATACACGAGAAAAGAAGTTCAAGATAGTGCTCTTTTTAGTATCCGAACTCTTGGAGATACTACTCTTTAGTTTTCCAATTTTCCCTTTCCTTTTCCCACCACCAGCGATCTTATTTGCCTTGGAATTTACACTCTCTTGGGATTCAGAAACCATGCACAAAACTTCTGAATTCTCTTCCTTGGTCACCACTGAAATCGGTTCACTAGCTTTTTCCACCTTATGTACAGTTAAGTCTTCTACCTTCCTTTTCCTAGAGGCGCCATTCTCTAGAACTTTCTGTGATATGTTAGTGCCGTTAGAGATAACAGAACTGTCTAAATCTTCAACCTGGGTTGAACCTGAAACTTGACTTCCTATTGAATTATTTTGATCGAATTTCTGTCTCTTGAATGGATTATTGTCAGGAACCTTCAGCGGGATGTCAGTTACTGTTGTAGTTTCAATCACTTCACGAACCGGCATGATCAACTTTTGAAGTGCCTCAACTTTGTTAATATACTTCTCTTCATTCAAGATTGGATTCATCTTTTCTGTAAGCACCAATAACCGATCGTGTATAAGTTGTAGCGGTAAGAATCCTACCGTATAAACACACAAACACGTGCATGCAAACATACAAATAAATACTAATCATGCATGAGTAACAAGATTGGTGCTTGAGTATGACTTTATTTGTGCTACTCAGTGTACTTAATCAAGCATGCATGTAAAAGCAGTGAATCTCCATATCCGACAACACTCGTGCACCCCGTAAACTTAAAGATGGTTGGAAACTTAGACCCCTGAACTTTCAATTTTGGCAAATGGAACCTTAAGTTTGAAAATTTGTTGCAGTTCTGGTCCGAAACTTGAAGGAATTAGAATAATGGATGGAATGCCTCACGATTTTCGTACAAAATTCAACCGATAGGTTGGCAAGTAAAACCCTTAACCTGATAACTTCCGCATTTGAGACCCTAATTAACGTCTGCTATCAATTGGACTGCATTGCTAAAGATTTTAAAAATATAGGGTCCTAAATACCAAAGTTGTAAGTTTGAGGTCCAACTTGCTAATGACGAAAAATTCAGCCTGCATCTCGATCTAACAGTGTTAAGAAACCTGTAAAAGTATGTTTGAAGTTTGTGAAACAACTTGCCTGTACTATCTGTCTCTCTGGCTTTTTGGTTGGAGAAGGCCACGAAGCAGCTCTCTGTTGCAGATACCACAGGAGCCTCGACTCTTGGAGGTCGACCTGAAGTTTGGATCCTAATTGGATCTTGACGACATCTTGCACTCAGGGCATGGTCAAAGGCCTCCATACTGATCGGATCCACATTTCCTTCAGCAATTGCAATGGCCACTGATGGAGGGATTTCACTGAATCCAGTAGTATAGGTCAAGGGAAAAAGTTACACATTGAAACACCACCAAAAGTGAGCAAAAACAGCCTTGGTGGTTATTATTTTCGGAGTTTACATGTGAAATGATATAGAAAGAACACTAAAAGTGATGCTAAATATCACCCACAGTGATGAGTTTTTCAACCAATAAGATCTTCTTTTTTTTTTCCAAATGTTATTATACAGTGTGATGTTCCTAAAATGTCGAGTTGTTTTTTCAAAAAGAGATTAGAAACAAGGATACGGTCCTAGGAAATCAAGCTCCCATTCTAGAGATTGTAGAAGCATTTCTGGAAGCGGCCTCATATGTTTGAGCTTTTTGGTGTCCGCATCATATCTGTGCGGGAAACAATTATCAAATGCCAGAATATGTCACTAACTAAAAGCATATGTAACTTGAAATTGATGTCTTTGAAAGAGATGGTGTTTGTTCTATACTTACATTAGAGCATGGCGAAAAACCGCAAGTGCTTTTCTGAAAGATTTGGGGTAATCTTCGGGCATTTGCTTTCTCTTCTCAAGTTTCAGAACTGATAGAACCTGCGAACATGTCAACCAGTATGTGAGCATGCAACATCACCTACACTTCCAGATTTATAGAATATTACAGAAAACTAGTAGGGAATGCATATAAAGTTTATTTAGTATTAATTTTTACGTCCTCGAAGAGTAAATCAAATCTGCTGACCAGCCTAACATGCTACTTACTCGGTCTAAATTCCGATACTTGGATACCAAAGCATGAGATTTTGCTATTCCAATTCCAGGAACGGAGGGAAGGAAATCACATCCAGCTAAGACACACATACCTGTGAAATGATAGATAAATATACGAGTTCATAGTTCAGCAATTCTTAAAAATTAAAAATAACACGGAACCACTTTCATTCTCATGAAAATACAAAAGATTTCAGGACATGTAAACACTTTCCCAGAAAGGAAATCAAATTTCACTATGAAGCCTGATCTTATGATGAGGCTCAAATCCAATCTGTTTCCTAATACTCCATTCACAATTTGAAACTGTTGTATCCAAATACACGCAAGAAGAAGCTCAGACAGAACACTGTGAACTAACCTGTGAACAATTCATTGTCGAAATTTCGGAATGAAGGTGTACCCGACACAGAATCAAAAACATTATCTAGCACTATTTCTTCACCATTGCCATACCGATCCATCTTAAATGCAATCTGTTTAGAGCCAATGTAAAATCCCAACAAACAAAGCCAACAATTAAATAAGAAGTACTAACAAACAATGAAGGAGAGTAAGTAAACATCCATTTGCATAATTTCAAAAAAAAAAAATCCTTACAGCTTTGCAGCCATAAGCTATAAGATCACTGTCCTCTGTAATCACGGCCGTAATTCCACCTTTTTCTACTTCGAGGCTGGACAGGTATGCCAACTGTGCATCAGCCTCATATGGAGCTACTACAAATTCAATACTTTCTGATCTCAAAATCTGAAATTTTATACAGAGTCCACCAGTTATTAGCAGGCCAGAGTCAAGTTTGGAACACAAAGACATCATTAAAAATCATTATCGTGAAATTGTCTAAACAAAATGTGAAGCAAAAATTGACTCTTGAACTTGATTATTAACTTATATATATATATATATGTATGTCTATATGGGGGTGTGTGTGTGGCAGCCTCACCTGTATCAGTTGATGTGCCATTGACGGAGTGATGCTCACTGCTCTCTACAAGTGAAAAACAAACACAAAGATCATTCACAGATAAATGAATTCTTTAGAAATAAAACAAACATCAAATTTTACTTCATGGGAAACAGGAATAGATATGCTGAATCTTAGTTGAAGAAAGTAAGAAGATGTTACAACAGAAAACAGTGCAAGTTCAAAGTCAACCTTTGACTTACAATCTGCTGCTCAGTCAGATAGCTGGTTACACATAATAACTTCATTTCTTATTTTCTGAAATTAAATTTTTTGCACGTCAATTTTTTTCCTTTGAATTATTAATAAAAAAATCAAATTTAATTGGCTACATTGTCAAGTTATGTGAAGCCTAACTATTGCCCTGACCCTGAGTTAGCACTTGAACCAACCTTAGATTGATTAGAGAGAAGCACAATGAGTCCGGGACGAAAGACGTGTTTGATTCTTTTATATTTTTTCATGGTAAAATTCTGCAATGACTGAAAGTGAGCTAAAGTAGACATAGCTCGCATTAAGAGCGGACCACGGTAAATCTTGTTCAAATGGGCACAACAATTATAGAAATCGGCGTAAGAAAATAAAAGCTAACATCAATCTGAACCCAGATATGACCACACTACTGTTATAACCAAAACCAACCGAATAAAATGCATCCACAAATAAGTTCTGAAAATGAGAAAAGCAATACCTGGAAGAACTCAGAAGCAGCACTAACATTCCCTTCTCTTAGCTTCTCCATAGCCAAATCTCGATTAGTTGTTTTTCTCCTGAGCCATTTCAAATTTAAAAAATAAAAAAAAAGAATTACAAAATCAAAATTACATCTTTTTTTTTTTTTTTTTGTGATATATTGAAAAATAAAAGTACAAGGAACTTAAAAATAAATAAATAAAGATGAGAAACGTGCCTATGACGGTCTTGCTCAGTTTCAGCTTTACAGGGAATATTGCCACCATCAAAAACAACAACAGGGGTAATCTTATAATGACGGAGTAGATTGATTCTGTGCATAAAGTAGTCAATGTATCTCAATTTCTTCTCACTATCTGAGTCCAGACACAGCTCCATACTACACGAATACGCTGCCAAAAACTAACCCCAATTATTATTTCATTTTTTCTTCATTTTCACTAGTTTCACCCCCCCAAAAAAAAAAAAAGAAAATTCAAAATAACTATATAAGAAAGCTACCTCCTTTATGAAGCCATGAATATGCATCAATACCCACCTGCAAATACATAGATTTTCAGATTTCAGACCCAGAAATTGAACCATTCAAAAAAAAAAAAAAAAGTCCAGAAAATCAGAAAGAGAAAATGGTGTATTTACGCGCATTCCAGCGTACTTCTTTATGTGAATGGGTTTGATGTAAGGTTTCATGAATCTGAGAAGATCTTTGATACCCATTTTTGCTCTGATTATTCCCTTTGGGGGGTTGGGTTTTTGCTGTTTTGCTGTTTTTTTTTTTTTTTAATTACTGAGGATTTCTCACTCCTCTCTCTCTCTCTCTCTCTCTCTCTCTATATATATATATATATAAATATATACATGGGCATAAACATATATAAATGTAGATATGTTTTTTAATTTCTATGGCGCTGAAGGGAAATGAAGAACCATAGAAGAGAGGTAAAAAGAGAGAAATTGGCGGGAAGAAGAGCAAATGGCAAAAGGGCGGAAATTTGAGAGTCGTGATAAACTCACGTGACTGTGAAGAGAGATGCATGTGCCTGCAAGGGTAATACCGTCTTTCCAATTCCCTCCTTTTAACCGCGAAATTTTATTGAATTTTGACGATCCCCGCTCTTTCCCTATTCTTGCCAATTACCGCGCTCCTCTCTCGCGCGTGTTCTGCACGGCCTTTTGTTTTTGGGAAAATGGTGAGCCGGTGAAGCAACGGTTAAAAGTCTCAGATCAATTTGACTTTTTTTTGAGTTACCACTTAGAAACCTCGGGTAAACATCAATTGAAATTGTATCTTTTAAAATATTTTGATTTGAATTAATGAATATTTAAAGTTGTATATTTAATTAAAATGAATTGAGATAATTAAATAATATAAAAACTTAAAATATATCGTTTCTCTCGTAATTTTATATAACTTTTTTATTTAAAAAAATATTTTATTTTAACTCAAAATAAGAAATAAAGTTTAAGTCTTAAGGGAATTTGGAAATGTGAATAATTGATTTATTTTTAGAAAAAAAGATTAAAAACAAACAAACAAACAATTGAAAAACTCCAATTGGAGTCATCGTTCCGAGCACCTCATTCGTCTATGTATGTTGTCGTTTTGTGCTCTTTACTCGCTGAACTCCCTATACATGATGTGGTCTTGTTTATTTTTTTGCTAAATACAAGACGTGGTTTTGTTGTTTTACGCTTTCCACTCCTCCCTTTTAACTTGCATTATGTTCAGCACAGTGTCTTGGGTGTAGAAACTTCAACTCACAATCAAATGTAAAGTTCACTTTTCCGAACATCAATACTACATTCACTTAATTTCTTCTTCTTTTTTTTTTTTTTTTTTTTTTTACACAATTACTCATTCATTTTAGATTCTCAATTGAAATTAATTTTTTTCAATTTAAAACAGTGTGTCAAATAGGGTCTTAGACTCATCACTCTCTCTGCTCATCTAATTATGATTCCTGAAGTATGAGTAAAAGTTATGTATACTTTCCATGCATGAAAGAAAAACTTGAAAGTTATTAGGTCTGCCATCTTTTAGGATTTCTGTTTTATTTAAAAGTTATTTGTATGATAATGGTTTATGTCACAAGTACATACAAATTTTTACATGTACATACATATATATATATATATATATATGTATATGTATATAACTATAAGAAAAGGAAGAAAGAACAAAACATATATATATTAGAAATAACTAGGTAGCTGGTCGCAAATATAATGGTAGATAGTTTGGAGGAGTTGGCATGGAGTCCCACACTGAGAAAGCACTGGAGCACCTCATCCATTTTCTTGTCATGTCCGGGAAATGCCTATCTATCACATCTTTTAAGGTCTCTGTCGTGTTAACCCATTTAAGGCCTTCTTCTGTGTAGGTTTTCGAGTTGAAATTGGTTGTGAAGAAACGATCTGCTTCTAGCCTCCTAATTAAGAACATCATATATATTAGATCAATCAGTGCAACTTTCATATATATATATATATATATATATATATAGCTTACCAAAAAAATACTCAACGTTTGATCTACCGATTCGACGATGTAGGAACGTACCTCGATGCAACAAGCAGAAAGATAAAGAAAGCAGTCTCACTAATGGCGAAGCCTTTTATCTTCTCTTCGGCATGTAGACCGACAAGCAAGTCAAGCTTCTCAACATCATCTCCGTAAACCTCACGGAGCGCTTCGACAACTTCCTTGTCATCTGTCAAATCCTCCCACTTGGTAATGGGAATCATCAGTAAGTTCCTTCTGAACCCGTTGTACCGAGCAACTCCTCTCTCTCTATCTCTGTAAACTGTACATGTCCAATAAATAACGAATTAGGATTCCATTAGTAGAGTAAGTATAGAAATTAAAGAAAAAAAAAAAAAGGAGAAAATAAAGCTAGAATTAAGAATTATGTTATGCATCATCACTTAAGTAGCGCTGAAACGTAGATATGAATGTCACTATAGCGATTATATGTTACTTGAAGCATGACACACCACTCTAAACATGCCAATATGTAAAATATGTAAAATCACATGAGTGTGACACACTCATACTATGCGAGAGTATCGGCATATCCTGAGTGATTTGGAAAAAACGTCACGGTTAGTACTAGTCTTACTTTCCAAGGCAGCCATATCAACGGGGTCCGGTCTATCGTCTCCATCGACATCGTGGGCTATGAGGTTCCTCATCCATGATGGATAGTTCCATAATGTGACTGCTCCACTAGCCTGATGACCCATTGATACAAGCATTTGCTCTATTCCGATTTTCGACAGCCTTTTCTCTCCTTCTTTGCCCACCATTTGCTCCATCGGAATCCTGTAAACATTTTAAACAATTTAATACATATCCGTGAAAAGGGTTAGAATAAAGGAAAAAGATAGATACAGATAGGTGATAAATACTCTTCAAGAATAGGAGGGCATTTATCTTCTGAAGAGGTAGATTTGATATCCCTAAGGATAAATTTGTCAGGTAAAAGTGAATGCATTCTGTATACACTCACAAACTCTTCGGTTAATGAATAGGGAACTCCATGATCTCTGGGCTTCTTCAAACCAACCAATCCACTAAGTATTGGTCCACAAATATGCCCAAACATATCTTTAAATCTCTTCCCCAATAATCCATACCTACTCACAACAAATACAAATGGTTTACATACAATATTGTTCAAGACTATATCTAAAATTATGCTCTAATTAAGCATCATAATTTCAAAGTAGAACTTCTTTTGGTACATCACGACATAGTTTATGGTCAAAAGATGTCAAATTAACCACATTTTGTTTTGGCCAAAAGGTAGATTATGTTTTCTGTATCTAATTTGTCCTAGTTTGTCCCATTGTTACTGAGAAAAAACTGCTTTTATTTCTATTTGCTTTCTCCAAGATGACGACATTATCGTCGCTAATAACTTCAGCAGCGACTTTTTGGTTTTTAGCAATGACATTTGTTGTCTCTAAAAGGTGATTTTATTTTTTAAGTGCCATAATTACCAGTTGATCCTCATCCCTGCCACAAGAGTGTCAGTCTTAAGGAGTTCAACAGTCCAATCTATTGTGTGGACTTTAGCAATGACAGCTGAAGTCACTAGTCTTGCATGCCTGTAGAGCCTCTCATCATCAAAATCTGGGTGATTTACCTATCAAAAAAAATGCCATGGTTAATCTATTAGGTAAATCAAAACATTTCTTTCTTTTACATGGAGTTTATATTTTGATCAAAAGGCTGCATGCGTATCAGAAAGGGCTCTAGAAGATGAACTTTGGTAACTTGCTTCCCAAATTTCTAATCTTGTCAATTAGCCCATAAAACTTTCTGATTTGTAGCAATATGTCCCATTTTACTAATTTTTCATTGCGTTTAGGATTTCAGTTTGGAAGACTTGCAGAAGTATTTGAAACTGAATTCGGAAATTTTCTATTAGAAATGAGATTTTTTGTTCTTAAATGAGGCACACATGTGTTTTCCATCATCAATTGAAGTACAGTAAAATTGGGACCTAGCAACACTTTAGAAAGTTTAGAAGGGAAAATTTCAAAAACTAAAAGTTTGAGGATAAGTCGTTAAAAGGTCGACAAATTTAAGGGACAATAATGTAAAAACCCTAACAAAAGAATCACCAACTAACTATATATTTTCATAAAATTGATTTCCAATAAGAGATGATAAAACTAAAAAAGTTTTGACAAAAGAAAAAGAAATTGTCGGGGGAAAAAAAAATACTTTTAGCATGTCGCAGACAGCGTTGTGTTCTTTGACAAATAAAGCTTGAAGGAGGGAGAACCCAGCCCAGCAATTTCGAACGTCGCCGGAGATAGGAATACCTTTCTCGTCATGCTCAAGAAGCATGTCGCCTGAGATCTTCAGCTTCCCATCTTTGAATGTTCTTACTCTTCTCATTCCCTCATGGTCATTCCCATAAAGTACGCTGCCATCCCTGCTCAAATTGTACTCTCCTACTCAAATACTTGGAAAAAAAATTATTTTCTGTTTAAGCATGCAATACACAATATCTTACTAATGGAATCCAAAGTGAAAGAAACACGCGATTTCCTTAAACTACCCTGATATACGGCATGCATGCCTGCTCGAAATTGCATGTTTTGCCATAGCGACTCTAATTAAATTCTTGCCTAATAAATTCTTTGCGTTACGACTTTTGAGTCGTGTTTTTATTAATGGAGTGGGACCCCCACGGAGTTCGTGTGTTTAAAAAAATAAAATAAAATAAAATAAAAAACTTAGGAGGGGTGGTTTAAGCAATTACCACCAAGGAGTTCTTGTGTTCAAATGTCCAGTCTTTATCTGAGTTGAACCTGTGGAAACTTTCTTGGTCTTAAAGAACTTGAATGACTTCAGTGGACACCCTCCTGCAATTTCTTCTGCAGCACTAATCTCCACCTATTTAATGGCATGCAAGTATATATTAATTGACCGACATCAATCAGTATTTAACCGGTAAGTTAATGATTCAAATGTCAATCACAAATGGACTTAGGAGTCAATCACCAATCGTATTGGTGGTCAATCATGTATATCATTGATCAACTTATCAATTATTTTAATGGTTATAGGTCATTTTCTTAAACAAAAAAAACTTATCAATTATTTTAACGATTATATGTCATTTTCTTAAACAAAAAAAAGTTTGACTATTTTATTAAAGAGAGGGTCAAAACACTCCTCACCTAATTTCTCTAATTACAAAAGAATTCTTTTTTGGCAATTTAATCCTAAATTTTCCGAAAATATCTAATTAAGGTATATAGTAATGTACTTATTGATACCTGTTGAGTGTCCTCCAAATGATCAACCCAGTCATGTATCATGAATTGTATCCATGAGCCGGCTATCATGTTGAACTGCTTTCCATTATCTATAAACTGCCTCCTTTCCAAAAGCTTTGACGCCACTATCATTGGGTGAGGCTCCAGCATCTGTAGAAGATAACAACTAGATTTTCATATTTTATCAAACAACAACATCATAAATTACAAATAAATTACGGTTGAAATTAATTTCTGAACGAGCCAAAAAATTAGTAGGATAAGAAAATTGCCACGCTCTTTTCAAAAAATAAAAAATAAAATAAAAAAACAGTGTGATATAACGATTAGAGCTTTATAAAAAAAAAAAATAGAGTGATTCTAAAACTAGCTTAAAATATAAAAACACACATTTCTTACTAAAAAAGTACATTAAAAAGGAGAAAGAAATAAATAGCAGTCAGTCAATAATTAAAATAAATAACATATTTTTAAAATATATATAATAAATATAAAGCAAAATACTAGGTAAATAATATACCTATTATGCAGATAATATATTTACTAGAAAGTAAATTTGCCAGAAGTAAATAACAAATTTACTTTTAATATTTTATAAATCTACTATTTATTTTAATTATTTATTGAAAACTGCTATTAAATAAAATTTTCACAAAAACGTAAAAAAAATTGTAATAAATAGTATTTTTACTAAGATAATTAAAATAAATAACATATTTTAAAATATTTAGAGTAAATGACAGATTTACTAAATAAATTAAAAAATAATAAGTAAATGACATATTTACAGACATAAATAAGTCATATAATCAATAAATCTGACGTAAATAAATTATTTATCTGATAGATTTTTTATTTATTTTTTATTTTAAATATATTTTGAAAATTGTTATTTACTTTTTCCTTTAAAAAAAGGGAAAAGAAAAAAGAAAAGAAAATAAAGCGACTTTATTCAGTATGCTAAGACTGATCAGAGAGGATTATAATTCAGTGATGCATAAGAAGAAAACAAGTATGATGGTCTAGTCATGATCATTGAAGCTGGAATCGTTGACATGAGATTAAAAAGAAGTCTACTCAAAGGCATTTTTATTTATATTTTGTAATGAATATAACGTGTAACGTCTCTATCGATGACTTGTAAGCTAATTAGTAGAGCTGCACAGAAGCAAGTTGCAAACATTTTACTCTTGGCTTATGAATTAGGTAAATACTATAAATATTATGTTCAGACGTGGGACCTTTAACATTAAACGGCTTAGATGTTTGGTTCCTGGCCACCCTCGTGGCGGGACTCAGAGCCAGTCCTGCTCTTGCTGTACTCTAATTAATGCTTCTCAATATTATCGTGATTCATATATATATATATATATATATATATATATATTCTGATCCATTTTCCCCATGGAGAATAATAATCTTACGAATACAAATTTTTCGTCACTTCTCAAATATTAGTCGACAAACAAAAAATATCAAATTCGTTGAACCGTCAGGTGACAATTCAAAAATAAAGATGAAAGCACTATTTATAATGCATTCATGCTTTTAAATATCAGTAATATATAAATTATATATTTATGGCATATTTGTTTCAATAGTCTTCCAATATATTAATTAAGCCCCATTTGAATCTTTTAAAAATAAAGATGAAAGTACTGTTTATAATGCATTCATGCTTTTAAATATCAGTAATATGTAAATTATATATTTATGGCATATTTGTTTCAATACTCTTCCAATATATTAATTAAGCCCCATTTGAATCTTTATATGTAGGCTATTTTTTTGACACTATTTAAAAGGTTTTTTTCTTAATATTTTCTCTCATAATAAAATTGAATTGACTATTTAAATGATAAAAACAGAGCATATTACTTGTTTTGCAACTATCTAAACTATTTTGAATAATACATGTGTGTATATATTTCGAACTTACTAATTGTATATATATGCGTGTTCTCTCTCTCTCATTTGTTTTTTTTCCTTATTTTTATATGTTATTCGCAGCTAAAGTTGTTATTGACACGATAGCATGTGTTCTCTCTCGTCATACAATTGATACGTGAATCCTACTTTATATATATGTGTATATATCCACACACACACACACACACATATATATATGTACGTCGACGTCCTCCAGCGTTACACCTAATTCACATAAATTGCCTGCCTCTTGACTAGTGAAGACGTATATGTCTTAAACATTTATATAGACGTGGCTGAAACAAAAAAAAGTTGAAGTCCAAAAGCACATGTAATTCTTATTACATGGCTATAAGTATCCTACTAAATAACATATATATACCTATATTTAAGACAAATATATATGAACTATAACAAGGATGAAAAACCTACTTAACTCTATTGAACTATATATTACGCTTGATTAGTCCGATATTTAAGAGTTATTTTGGTTGAAGTTGAGTTAAATTTTAAAATTAAGCATTTGACTTATTGAAATTAAAAGTGTAAAAACTTAAAATGTATTCAGAAAAAAGAAAATATATGAATCTTATTTTGTTCATTTTGAAATTCTATAAAGAAGGGAAAAAAAAAACTCATTTGGATTTGAAATAATAAAGTTATGGACTTTTAAGTTTGAGTTTTTATATTACAATTGGAGTTGTAAATAGTAAAATTTAGTTAATCTTTTCAGGAAAAAACAAAAACACAAATGAAGTTGGATCATGCAACCTAAGATGTGCTCAAAGTATCCTTTGAGTTTTCGCTAAATCCAAAACATAGAGAGACATATACTTAAAGGGGTACTTGTTGGATTTTTTCAAAAGTTTGGGAACAATATATACACACATATATTATATAAATATATATGTCTGTAACTCTGCGTTTGCATTATTCTATCAGTACCCTCTCTTTTTTTCTCCCTTTCCTTTCGTATTCTATCTTCTTCTTCTTCACTCTTAATTTGCTTATTTTTGAAATTGTATATTCTTAGCTAAAGTTATTTGACACGACAACCTGTGTTCTCACAATTGTTGCGTGAACCACACTTCATACGTTTGCAGAGTATACGCCTACATCCTCTACCGTTGTATATATCATGACACACCTAATTCACATAAATTCCTACCCCTTGACTAGTTAAAGATATCTATATATATATATATATATATATATATATTTATATTTATATTTATATATCCTAATTAAACAAAGAAACAGACGTGGTTGAAAAAAAAAATTTTTGAAAGTCCAAAAACCCATGATAATTCTCAACTATATGATCAAGTATCGTGGTGGGATCAAAAAAAATAAGAGAATATTAAATGGGTACTAACTTAATCGGGGGTATCTTATTGTACATCTAATGACTTCTATCTTTACAGTTTGTTAACAAAAAGTGTCAACTTTTTGTAATAAACTCTATCTGTAAACTAAATCATGATCAACATATGTGTCTAACTTACAATTTCAAAAGCTTAATTCTTAATTATTAAGATCTAATCTATTTATTGTATGAGAGGTCTCAAAACACCAAAAAAAAAAAGAGTAGAATAATTGCAATTTTAAGTAAGATATTTTAGTTTACACGCTTACCCCATATGCCGAAGTCGACGGAGGCATGTTGCGGCCAAAAAATGTTCCTTGGCTGCCGACCAAATCATCGCTGGGGTGATTGCATTTCCCGTCGGCTGTCCGGTACCAAATCTCTCCGTTGTCGTATTCTTTTCCGGCCATTTGTCCGACGTGCAATTGATTGTAACGCTGGTGTAAGTGCCTCCTAATCCCCATGTATGCTGCTCCCAGTAGAACCGGCAGTCTGTGCCATAAATCCAACTTGTCCAAAAAGTGTATAACCTAAACCCACAAGCACACACACATATATATATATATATAAGTACATTTATACCTAATTAATTTATACTGTCACAAACATAATTTCCGTGCTTGTTTATATGCACACAACATTTACAACTGTACTAGACCAAACATGTTTGAACAAAAAAGGACAAATATATATACATATATAACTATATAGAGAGAGAGAGAGAGCACTAACGTAGAACAAAAAGGTATCAAAGAGAGTCATTTTGGCAACAAGAGGCTGGAGTTGAGGATGGATGAAGGACGTTGAAGAAGAAAGACAGAGAGCCATTATTTTTTTCAAGTATGGGAAAGGAACTATGCTAATTGTCTAGCTTCCTTAGGCTGTGTATATATATATATATATATATATATTGGATCTCTAAAATAGGTATGGATGGTACGGAATTTCGATGGTTTCTATAAGTAACGGTGTAATATAATTAAAGAAATGATGATATATATTCATGGATGAGAATATATATATAATCGACAGGAAAAAAATATCAACCTCTGTCCATTGTATGGAGATATCAGTCAGCGACACGTGCCCACTATTTTTGCATTAAATACGTTACATTTATAAGTAATACCTACCCCTGCCACTCCTTTAAATTTGGCTTGCTAATTTTATTTTTGGTCCGCAGAAAATAACTAAAATTAATTAGCCTGCATGCAGATTAATTTGTTGTTTATTAATTTGTCAGATGAGAGCTGATAATAATACAAGCTTAAGAACATTTCGTCCAGTGGCATTGGGCTTCATGGTAAGGCTTGGAGGAAAGAAATAGCAGTTCGATCTTGTCTTATTTGAAAAAATAGATAAAATAGAAACCATAATTCTTAATATATATATATATATGAAAAATATTAGGAGTACCAATTCTAATTCATACTTTTAAAATATATATATTTATATTTATGTGTGAGTGGTTTCATCATATTCTGGTAATATATATACTTTTTTTTTTCTATAATTGGTAAGAGAGTAACTGATATCAGTGTGATCAAAACATTTTTACCTATATATTCTTTTTCTATATATATGTCATCTTCACGCGCAATGTATATACATATTTATGGAGCGATATCCACATAGTTATATATATATATATATATAGGCAGTTTTGCTATGTTGAAATTTCTGTTTTGTTAATTTGTTTCGTTCTTTGCATACGCAAATTGGACAGGCAATCATTCTATTTGTTATATCCATATAATATATATTTTCCAGAGATGTCATTGCACCATGTTGCAGTTCATCAGAAGTAATGTCATGGCCTGCAATTATCTGTTTATATACCAAGACGTATATATATTACATATGCTATATCTATAAGCTAACCATAAAAAGAAAATGAATCACTTAGTTTAGCTACATTTATTATGGGATTTGGTCATTTTCTGGGAAATGGAAAGCAGAGGTTAACTAGTTGCCATAAATGAGCATTATTGTTCAAAGCAAGATACGATCGCCATCTCTCTCTCTCTCTCTCTCTCTCTCTCTATCTCTCTCTCTTAAATGGATAAAACGTTTATAAGTAATAAAACACTAAGTCACTTAGTTAACTACATTTGTTAGGGGCTTTGGTCTCTCTCTCTCTCTCTTGAAATTTAGTTGAGGAGATATTATTGAAATATCAAATTTTCTTCTTTTTTTTTTTCTTCTTATATATATATATATGGTAATCAGTCAAATATTGAACACGAATATTAAAAAACGTATAGATCATGTATAATTCAGTATTTTATGTTTTGTGTTATAAAAAATAACAAGAAATGCGTCATTGATGAAGAAGCGAACACACTGCATGTAGGGGCGGATGTGGGTCAGAGCAAGCGGGGGTTATAACCAACACTGAAATTTTTTCTTTCTAATTTTATCTAAAAATTTTATGATTTTTCCATTTTGCCCTCAAAATTTTTTTTTAAAAATCTCCATATAGCCCTCAGTTAAAATTAAAAACTTTCATACCGCCCCTATTAAAATTTTATCATTTAATTTTTATACATTAATGCTATTTATTTTGCACCCTAGCTACTAGAATTTTTGTCTGGTTCTGTCACTGACTGCATCGATGATGAAACTATTAATGCATATTGACGGGCGTGACCTATTATGTTTATGATATCTCTCCCTAAAAGTATCTAAACTCTATCCATGAATCCTTGTGTAAGGGGTATGAGGATTATCTCTTTTTATATAAATGCAAGTTAATCGCTCACTACATATAATAATAGTACATTTAGATCACATATTTTATTGTGATCAAATCAAAATACTATTCATCTTTTTTTTTTTTGCAATATACTTTTACCAATATTTTTTCTCTTATCAATATACATTTTAATAACTATTCAAATATAAACGACTAAAAACACACATTTTCATTAAATAAAATTATTAAAGGAACTTCAAAATGCATATTGCTACATATCCAGACACGGACGCATAATAGGATCAGTAAGGGCACGTATCCCATACAGACGCATAACAGGATCAGTGAGGACACGTGTCCCGATGAGACGAGAATGCTAATATAAAATACAATTGTGTATAATATCTTTAAGGATGTGCCCCCACTACGTATGTTGGGCTTCATTTGTGCTTTGCGCTCACTACATAATCTTGGGCTTCATTTGTGTTGTACCCCCACTTTTCGGACTTCATGTGTTTGAGCTTTATTTGATCAACACAGTAACTAAGATAGTCATCTTCCACACACACATTTATATTATAATATATAAAATATATATGAACATATTTAGCTCGTTAACTGTTCTTGTTTCTATATTTTTTTGTTTCTTTTTTTTTTTTTTTTATTCCCATCTCTCTCTTTTCATTTTGCTTCGGCTTCCAAAATCTTTTTTTTCTTCTTCTTCTATTCATCTTCTCTTTTTCCTTAGTGTGTTGCCTCTTGAATAAAATTTTCAAGATTTTTATAGTATTTTAGCTTATAAATTTTGGTATTATTTATGTTCCCACTGAGTGAAAATCATGGATCCGTCACTATGTATATTAGAATCTGTGATCTAAACTAATAAAAAAAAATTTAGATTGGTCATGTGGAGCTCTGTAGTGTTGGGTTTAATTGAACACTTCATTACAACAAATATATAGTAAATTAAATGAGGATTTCGTTAAAAACGTCATTGAATGTAGGTTTTTTTTTTTTTTTTTTTCGGAAAAAAGTCATTGAATGTAAAAATAAATAAATAAAGGCATGGAGATTTTCCGAAACCGTCATGGAATTTAAGCGTTTGACGATGGTTTTGTGAGAATTTTAACATTTGAAAACATGAACTTCACAAAAATCCGGTAAATTTAAAAAAAAAAAAAAACCACCATCAAAACATTCTAAAAAAGATGGAAATGCTCATTCTTCTACTAATTATAAATTATGAAAATTTCTCTCTTCTTTTTATAATTTTGAACATTCGCTTAATCCCTCCTCCAAAAAACTCATTTCCTCAAATTCTCTCTCTTCCATCCCTCTCTAATTTTTCTCTCAAATCCCCCCCTCTAAATTCCATTTCTCTCTTCCTCACTCTCTATATTCACTCCTATCTCCCTCAACGTTGCCGGTACCGCCCGACTCCCATGGCCATACCGGTCTCCCACCGTGTCCTCCGCCACCACTATGACCACTAGTGTCCGAGTACTTTTCGGATTTTACTTGTTAATGTTGTTGTTATTGTTGGTTCTAGAGCTTTTTTTTTTTTATTTTTATTTTTATTTTTATTTTTATTTTTACTTTGTATGTAATTTTTTACCTTGGTTTATGTATAGTTTTTCTTTGTGTTGCGTATTAATTGTATTTTGGATTACTTATATGGGTGATAATTAGGAGGAGGAATTGCATAGTAGTCTTTAAGTTTTTGTGCCTTTTTAATGAAATATGATAGTGAAAAATGATATTTGTTAAAAAAAAAATTGTAAAAACTGTTGAGTAAGGACTAAGGTCATGATGTTAGTTCAATCAAAAAAAAAAAAAAAAAAAATCAAGACACCTGACGACAGTGGGGGCTTTTTTCTTTTCTTTTTTTTTTTTTTTTTTCCGGAAAACTGTCGCTAAAATATCATTTGTCATTATGATGATCATGAATATTTCAGTTAAAAATCCACTTTCTCAATTAGAGTATAATAGTAATTTTATATCTAATTTATCATAAAATGTGCAGTTTGAATGTCCCTCCCTAAGTTCAATGGAAAAAAAAAAAAAAAAAAGGAATAAGGCAAAGTCTATAAGCAAAATATCTATACCTTGTTTTCCACTCGTGCTTTCAAGGAAACTTTGGTAAGAATCTTGTGCTTCTCATGGAAAATCTTTGATAAATAAGGGAAAATTTGGGCCTTTTTTTTTTTTTTTTTTGGCGTAACCATGCATTCGGCTCTTGTGATAAGGGAACCAAAACGGATTGGAATATTTTTATGTAAAACAATAATCATAATAATTAATATTATATTGGCATGTTTACTTACCTGTAATCGGAGTGATCATGAATCAGAGTAGGTAGGATTCGGAGTCAGAATATACTGTTTACTTGGGTTTCAGAAATCGAAGTCGGAATCACTGTCAATCCTATTCATGTGTTTACTTATAATAGGAATCGAAATCAGTTGCTGTAAATTTACTTGTATACCCCTTTATTTATTATGTTTTCAAAAATTAAAAAATTGATCAATGTTTTTAATTTATTATCATATTGTTAATCAAAAGTAAAATAATCATTATGATATTAAGACAATAAAATTAAATTGTGTAATTTTTTGTTTAAAAAAATTTAAAAGAGTAAAAAAAAATAAAATAAAATAAGTAAAGTATAAAAAAATATAATAATAGAAATATAATAATATATTATGATTAAAAAGTTATTTATTTACTCTAATAACATTAATAATAATTAGCATAGTTACATAATATTAAATTAATAAAAATAAATTATATTTGGTTAATAAAAATAATTAATATATGTTATTATTATTTTTTAATATAATTTTTAGCAAATAAACTAAGGATAAAATGGTAATATTACGAAGATTATTTTTAACAAAACAAAGTTAAAATTTGGGATAACTAGTTCATTCTAGTAAATATTTAACTTTTTTTGAATTATAAATTTGCTTAAAAAAAATATAATATTGAAATAAATTTCTAAAATTAAAATTGAGGGCAAAATAGTAACTTAACGTTAATATCAGGAGTTGGAGTGCTAATCCGATAGGGGGCCTTGGGAATACCAATCCCCTTATTCAATCCCAAATTAATGTAGGCCCCACACATTTTCACTCTCATTTCAAGATAAAAATAGGTAAGTAAACATATGATTGATTCGCATTTTCTACTCCGATTCCCTACTCATGGAAAGTAAACAAGCCATATAATTGGTTGGATTGCATAATCAAGTGGTAATTCACACCTAACTTTACTAAAAAAATATAAAATTTGAATTCTCCGCACACCTAATTTTAAATAATAAATAAAGAAAGAAATAAAAATTCACTACAATATGAATTAAAGTATGATATGGATAATTTTCTCAAAAATTTGTTTTGGAAAATTCTATTTACCCCATTAAAGTTATGGATACCTTCAATAAACCAAAACAATTTTAAGTCTAATTTACAATTACTATAAAAATCTCACTGAAAATACACCCATCTGAATTTTTGATAGAAACATTCTTTCCTTTTTTTTTTTTTAATTCATGTCATTGACGATATTCGCGATTCTTGTTTGCAAGTAGGAAGTAGTTCTGTTTGCTGTGGATCTCATGAAGGAAATTTAATAGCCTATTTTCTTATTAGGTTAGCATTGTCTAATTCTTGTTTTCATGTTTAACTTGATGTATTACCCACATTTCTAGGCTCATTTGTTAAAACTGATATTATTAGTTTGGAATAAAATTGTCAGATTTTTCTTAAAAAAAAAACACAATATCCCACCTCTTCCTTTAACATACTTTCATGACATTCTCATCTTCCTCATCTTCAAACTGTTAGTGAAATCTTGAAAAGAAACAAACAAAGTGTAGAGTTTAGGCTTAGCCTTGGGCTTGGGCTTGACATGAAAATTTCAACTTTCTAGCAGTTTCGTTTTTTTCAGAGTTAATATGTGTATATATATATATATCATGAAGACTTAGCATCACTCATGATCGTGGAAGTTGGAACCTAATTGAATCGAACTGATTTTTGCAAATCCCTTTTATGAGCAGTAGTACTACATGACACAAGACAAAGTTTTGACTCCAAACTCGATATTGATGAAAAATGGTAACATCCAAATTAACACGGACTAACATTTTGAAATTGACAGAAAATAAATCACTTGAACACAAAATCAAAACCAAAACCAAAATCAAAAACTTTTGAAACACAAGAAAATGAGATTTGAGGAAATACATTTAATTTGCCAGTATTATTGATTTACACGACACTATAGGACACTCACGAGTGTTGTTTTCGGGTCCTGTTTTTTATATGATTTTGATTTTTTTTTTCGAGAAAAGTTTTTTATAATTCAATTTATATAATGTTTACTTTCTAAACAATTAAAAATAAAAATAACGAGAGTACGGATATAAAATGATAAAAATCAGCATCATGCAAGGGTTGCTTATGACAAGTAGATTAGCAAGATAAATTTTTGAAATTTTAATTCAAAGATATTATTTGAATGAGGACATGTATAAATTTAAGGGAAAATCACATAAATATTGTAAATTTAAAGATCATTATACCAATAAAATATAAAAATTTAACACTAATCAATATTAAAATTTAAGGGAAAAGTACCTGAATGTCTTAAATTTAAAGATACAGAATATAAAAATTTAACACTAAATCAATATGACCCAAAAATAAAATTAAAATTTGTGTCATGTTAGTCAAAAGAGGAGAATTTATGTCATGTTTGTAAATAAATCAAGAAAATATGCTTTTGGGTAATTTTCTAGGCAAACAAAGAAAAATGGGCACAAAACATAAACCAATTATTTATTTTATCATGGATGTAAATATTTAGATATAATAGCTATTGACTGTAAATTGTGGAGCCTAAATAATATCCTACAAAAAAACATCTTACGCAGAGATGACATGTGGATCAGCCTTGCGGTATGGTCGCCGTGCGGTTAGAAGGGAGATGGAGCCCTCGAAAGGTCTCGATATTTGCGAGTTATTTCTTAAGGGTATTTTTGGGATTTTATATATAATTTCATTATCCTACATTTTCTTTATAAAAAGGGAGTGTCATAATTAGGTTTATAATTATGAGAGGTTAGGAAGAAAAAAAAAAAAAAGCAGAAATGTGAGGGTGTTAATTTCCCTCATAAACTTCTTATCAATATAATGAATTACTACAACGGTTGAAATATGATATAGTCTCACATTAAAATTTGCGTGTTTTAAGATTTTTTTTTCCTGTAATTTTATTGTTCTCAGTAATAAAGAATAGCATTAATTGTTAATATTGACTAGCTTGAGGCCTTATGAACAACTTCTCCCAAGAAGTACACGGGTCATTTGACCAGAGAGGACCTAAAAGTGAACATGCTTGAGTCCAATTGTATATGTAACCTACTAATTGGGGAATTGCCTTATGTACTTTTATGTTTAAGGTTTTACTCTTAGTTGGATCACTCTCTAAATTTGAATTTTTTATACTTAGGTTATTTTTAATAGAGGGATAAAAGGAAGAAGGATTACAGAGTTATGGTGACGGAGAATATAAAGATAAAGAGAATTATAGAAACCTTTATATATTTTGTAAGAATAAGAGAAAGTACAAAAGATAGATAATAGTTATTGTCCAATTACATATCATTTTTTAGAACAACCTTTTCAAACTCAAATAGGTGAGAGGGCTTGCATCCTTCCAGTAATAGGTGGATGCAAATTAGTGGGCCCGAGAGATACTCTCTCCCTCCTCTCTTCCCTCCAACTAAATGGTATATATTGCACCTCTCCTTCCACCTTCTCTCTCTCCACCCATCTCGACCCATCCTTCTCCCTCCAATCAAATATAGTCTTTAAATATACGATGTGTGTTTGGTTGATGGTGAAACATTTAAATGATTTCACTATTCATAACAATTCAACCGAGATTCACATGAAAATTTTTATTTTTTAAAAATCCGTATCATACATATAAATATTTTTACCTTTATGCTATTTAAATGTTATACCTAATGAATTATCCAAATAAAATTTTAGAGACCGTGGATTGAATCAAAGTTTTTAATCAAAACTACAATGCTAAAGTCTTTTATCATTGTTATCCATTTTTATCTTTGTTTGTTTTTTAAATGAACTAAGCTTAGAGTTTAATTTTATTCAGAAGTTTATAAGCTTAGAGTTTAATTTTATTCAGAAGTTTATAGTTCAAAAAATTGTAAAGATAAGCAAAGAGGACCTTGCAAGCTTAAGGTGGAGAAGGGGGTGGTGTTTGGAGAACATTAGTCATGGTAGTTTAGAAGGTAGGTTTCTAGGGTTTTGCGGGCGGACGACCGCCAGCTCCAACAAACGCTCCGACATCAGAGATACTAGCAACCACCATGTCTGTTCGGAATTAGATGGTGGCCACGACTATCTTTACTACTTTTGATTTTTAGTTTTTCTTTTTTCTTTCCCTTCTTTCTTAGTAATACTAATCATATGTAGTCAGATGTTAACGAATTTGGTGTACTCAAAGCATCTTAACTGTTGAAATAAGATCTAAAGATTGAAAACTTTTACCTCATCAATAGGATAAAATAAGCTTACCCCGTTGTAGACTTGTCTTAATTAATAAAGTGAGAGGTTTTATAGTTAGGAGGTGAAAATAAAAATGAACCTAAAATTCATGACATAAATGAGAATAACTTGTGGTTATAGACATAATTTAATGATAATATCAAATTTAATTTTATTTAATAGTGCAGATTTCAAATTCTCGAGTGTAAGCATGCGTTTGTTGCTAAGGTTTGGATTGTTTGTACATTTATCGAGACATTTGAATTGTTTAGTTAAAAAGTGTAAAAACTTAAATGTGTTCAGAAAAAAAAAATTTAGAGATTGTTTTATTGGTATCGAAATTTTATATAATTTAAAAAAATATCTCATTTGAATTTTCTATATAAATTATGGACTTTAGGTCCGTTTGGCATTCATCAAGCATCCCTTAAAATTTGAGTTATAAAATTATATAATATAAAATTGAGAAAAAAAAAAAAAAACTGTGATTTTAAAAGTTTGAACCGTCCATTATACTAAGTTCAAAAAAAAAAAAAAAAAAAAAAGGGAGAAAAAAGTAGTGTACTGTACACACGCAAAACTGCCTTTTCCCCTCTTCGTGGAGGGTTTTTATTTCTCTCTCACAAACCTTCTTCTGCTTTTAAACCCCGCAAACAAAACACACACAAAACTCTCCTCTCTTCTCTTCTCTTCTCTTTGCAGAGCCAAAACAATGTCTCCTCAACCAGAAGAAGACGAAGAAAGAGACCTCTCCGGCAGCGAAGACGACGATGACGACGTTTTCGACGAGGACATGGAAGCCCTAAGACGCGCCTGTATGATCTCCGGCACCAACCCCGACGACATCCACACCCGCTCCTCCTCCCCCGCCGCTGCCGCCGACGACGCCGGAGGATTTAACTCCGACTACGAGGAAAACGACATCGGAGACGACGATGAGGACCTCGAGTTGCTTCGGAACATAAGGAATCGGTTCTCAATTCCCTCCGACGCCAGCGAGCCTCTGTGGATGAAGCCTGTGAGTTCGTTGCCGCCGGCGACGTCGGATGACGAAGAGGACGACGATTTCGAGACCTTGCGTGCGATTCAGAGGCGCTTCGCGGCATATGATAATGGTGATTTTCAGTTCCTTTTTTTCGTTTATGAATAAATCTTGAGATTTTTCTACCGTTTGCCTAATTAATTTCAATGCCTGGTTGTTTTGATTTCATAGCTTTCTTAAGCTTAAATCTGAAATAGATTGAGTTCTTTAGACTGTATAGATGCTTAAATTTCAATAAGGTGCACACATATAGACGTATATAAACACACATGGATATGGATATTCACATTGTTTAGATGAGCATGGTTGTTGTTTTGATTTCATATCTTTCTTAAGCTTAAATCTGAAATAGATTGAGGTTATTTTGGCTGTATAGATGCTTAAATTTCAATACTATATATGTGTGTTTGTGTGTGTACATAGATACGGATACAGATATGGATATTCAAATTGTTTAGATGAGCATTGTTGTTTTGAAAAATTACGTTAATTACTTTTTATTTTGCTGTTTAATGTTACTACTATTCCGAAATCAAGTTTTTCTGTGCGATATCTGCATAACAATTGTTCAGATAAATTGAAATGTGCAAAACGCATTGAGAAAATCTTGGTTCATGTAACTATTTCTTGAAATTAGAGTTTATTTTCAAAAGCCTTTGCTGCGTTGAGTGGAATGTTATTATCTGATATTTTAGTTCTATTCTCAATCTTTTCATGGGCGTTATCATGTGAAAACCCCATGTCCGACAATTTTTAAATCCGAGAATGTTTTTGTTTTTCATTTAGTCTCATGTCAAATTAGCAACCTTTACGTTGAGAGTTCAGATTTGCTCTTCTGTGTGCTATTTATGGTTCCATTTTCGATTTTTGGTTATTCTCATTTGATGTTTCCAAATGCCTAAGATTTGACACTTATACTCCTGTTTGTTTTTGTGTATGCTATTCATCTTTCCATTGTATTGTCATTGTCAAAAGTTTATTTTGGTGTGTACCATTCCAAACCAGCAGGATATGCTAGCCTCTTTATATCAGTATGATTCTCATTGCTACTAATGCTTGTACAAACTTTATGGCTATTTAAATTTGTCTTTAAATTATAATTTTTTTTAACCTATTGTATCATAAATAGTAGTTTGTTTTCAGTTCTTATGTCTTTATAAGAATGGTTTCCTACGCATCACTTTGACCATTTCCATATCTTTGTATGAGAGGCCTTCTAGTCTGCACTTTACGGTTGGTCGATTTTGCCGTTTTGGTAAAATCATCTAATTGAACCCCTCATGTTTCTCTAACCAAATATTTTTCCTTTAATTTCAGATGCTTTGAAAAATAGGTCCGAGAATACGGAGAAACAAGAGCAGGTTGATGCTTCTTATATGTCGGTGCAGAAGAAGTCTTCTGATGATGCCTTTGTGGACACTTTTGATGTTTGCAAAGGACTTTCAGTTTCAGATTATGCTTGTCAGACCACCCGTCATTTGGGCGATCGTTTGGAGGAGCAGCCGTCTAAATCCATTGAGGGGTATCACAGAGATTCCTCAAAGCCATCCATGTCACAACCTAGCTATTCAAGCTTCCCACAATCTGCAAAGGTGTTTATGGATGCCATTAAAAAAAATAGGTCCTTTCAAAAGTTTTTGCGAACTAAGTTGCTTCAGATTGAAGCAAAACTTGAGGAGAACAAGAAGCTGAAGGAGCGGGTTAAAATCCTCAAAGACTTTCAGGTTAACTGCAAAAGACGGACAGGGCGGGCATTATCCCAGAAGAAGGATTCACGTGTTCAGTTAATTTCAGCAAAAAAGTCATCGCCTTCTAAGGATTCAAAAGTTAGTTCTCAATCTGCTTTTAGATAGGTTTCTGTTTGATTCTATTTCATATACTAAAATGCTAACTCCATCCTTGGGCTTCTTAACCCCTCTTTCTTATCCCTCCTAATACAGTATCAATTCTATCCTATTTTGTTATTATCCTTCAGTTTATAAGTCAAACCTCAGTCCCTAAACTAATTAAGATCATAAATCTACCCTGGAGAATTTAAAGGGGAAAAAACTGTGTTCCTTTGGCCAATAAAAGAGAATAAGGCATCTAACGACTGTTTTCTAGTTACTTGGATATTCGCTCAAGTATTCAGGTTTCGTTTTGTGTTTATACGTTTTGTGTGATACTCATCATAAATAGCTGGTGGCTTCATTGTTATGTTGATCAATATTATCTTTTTCAGGTTCATGATAAAAAGTTCCCAGCTATGTTTTATGGGCCAGTAGAGAATTCTCATGTTGCGAACTATAGAATGGCTTTAACAAAGTTGCCACTATCATTAGATCGTAAAAAATGGTCAGAGATAGAGAGTAAAAATCTCGAAAAGGGAATTCGGCAGCAGTTTCAAGAGAAGGCACTTCAAATCATGATGGATCAATTGAGGTATTCTCTCTCCTTAACCCAGTTGTGATGATATACTCTTTTATGTCTTTTCTCAGATAGTGAGGCAGATATTAGTGCTTGGACTTCACCTTGTAATGTGGGTGTGTTTCATTGAATAGTGTATAGGAGTGCCCTTGGGTGAATGTGGAGATGCTACTTTTGCATTGCAATTTAGGAAAGTGTTTAATCAGATTGTTTTAGTACTTTCTTTATGTTTTCCTATTGCCTGCATTCTGTTTTGTTGACTTTTACTATGCACTGTGATAGTAAAAGTAACTCAACTCTTAATGTTATTTAAGTAGATGGATAAATTGTCATATGAATATATCTTCTATGTTATGCTTATGTAGGGTTCTCTTATTTGTTTTTGAATTTCTGTGGTAGGACTGTTTTAGCTAATTTTAGCTCGCATGACAGAATAGTAGTTTAGGAATACATGTTTTTCCCTTTCCACTCAGTTGTTCCTTCTTTTCAATTTTTTATTTTATTTTATTTTATTTTTTAAGTTAACTTTCTTCAGATCTCTTTTTCTTGCATTGCAGTTATTTCCTTATTGATTTTACCCCTTTTTTATATTTTGTGTTTTTGCTGTACTTTTTTCCCCCCAAGAGACATTGGTTAATTTGAATTCTTCCAGCATATCTTCCCTGATTGCACATTTTTCTTCTTAAACAGTGGTACGGGGGAGTCTTGTGGAGACTTGAATGATATTGATAATATTTTATTGTCAATAAAAGATCTTGACATCACCCCAGAAAATATCAGAGAATTTTTGCCCAAGGTTAATTGGGAACAATTGGCTTCCATGTACGTTGTGGGTCGTTCTGGCGCCGAGTGCGAAGCAAGGTATGCTCTTCATTGTCAAAATGTTGTCATGTAATTAGATTGTTAATGTAGTTCTATGCAGTAAATTGTTATAGCTTAATTATGGTGAGGTTACTGAATGATGAACTCAATGCTATACTCTTGTGGTTTCTGAAGAACATCGTATCTTATCTTCAATAAAATACCCAACTGATCCATTTGCCTGCTTTGGGAAGAAGTTATGGCAAACAAAACATTAGATAAGTCTATGTCAACTTAGTTACTTCTCGTGAGGACCGGATATAGAACTCAGACAATTATATTAATCAAATGGTAAAGAGATTGAAATACAATTTTAAGCAATTGATATTGAAACCTAGCACTTTTACAAAGCTATCTAATTAGTCATTTTGTGGAATTTCTGACCCAAAAGGGGGAAAAAAAAAAACACAGTAAACATTGTGAGTCCAATGACAATGAAGATTCTGTTTTAGCAGCTTTCTCTAGGACTATTATGTTATTTTCCCTCAACATGCACAATCCTTGACTAGTGTTTTTATGTTGTTGATCCCCCCCGAAGAATGTGTCCTTCCATGAAGCAAGCTTCGCAGATGTCTATGACGATCACCATCACAGACAAGTTGACCATTGTTGGATTTAGTAAAAATAGCTACATCAGCATAGGTCATTCAGGTGGGACCGATACATGACATGCTTTACTCAAAACATTGGTGTTTGAGTACGTCTGTGATGCTGTCATCACAGACGTCTGTGATGCTCTTTTTTATCTTTGGACCACATTCGTCGTGCATACATGGATCACCATGTTTCCATTTTATTTAGTTTAATGTGTTTGATGGCTGATTCCCGCAGGTGGTTGAACTTTGAAGATCCTTTGCTCAATTGTAATCTGTGGACTGCCCAAGAGGATAAAAATCTTTTGTTTCTTGTCCAGAAGAAGGGGATCAGTAACTGGTTTGATATTGCTGTATCGTTGGGAACAAACAGGACTCCTTTTCAGTGCTTGACTCGTTACCAGAGGAGTCTGAATGTTTCCATATTGAAAAGGGATGGACCAAGGATGAGGATGCTAAACTTCGTTTTGCTGTTGAAACATATGGTGAGGGTGATTGGCAGTCTGTAGCTTCTGTTTTGGAAGGGTGGACCGGCACCCAATGCTCCAACAGGTTAGTTAGCTATTCCAAATCAACTTGATTTAATACAGTTTATTCCAAGCAAGAATTATGTGACGATTTTATATATTTTTATGAAGAGCATGCAGCTTCAAACTGAAAAAACAAAACCAAAAAAAAAAAATTTGCTGCCAAAACACATCGTGTGGTTTATTTTTCCTCCCAAGTCTTTGGATCGGTATTTTGTGGATGATCATTACTGTGAAGTATTTTCTCATAAGTCTTTGTGTATGTCCAGAGAAGATTTACCTCATTGAAATATCAATCTAGACTTGTGTATTAAGAAGCCTTTATGGAGGATTCAGTAGTGTCTAGTGCTAGTTTTTTTATATGACTCCCATTGTGTTCTTATCTACCCTAACTGGCTGAAGTGCATTTTCATTTTCCTCCTTCTGAAGTAGAAACATATTTGTTTTGTTCTTTCTAATTCGAGAATTATATTCGCAATGATTCATCATAACTTGTGGACCAACCTTTCCCTAAGTCGGATTTTACTGGATCTAACCTATACTATATGTATTTCAAGGTGTTTTCATCGCATTATTTGTTACAACTGCTTAATGCTGAATCTCACGAGTCCATTGGTGCTTGCAACTTGCAAGTTCTAATGATACATGTTTCCTCATTCTTTTCTAAAAGAAAATATGAGCCATGGATCTTTTCAATGTTAGTAACATTCTTATTCACAACCAATACTAGGTGGAAAAAATCTCTTCATCCAACCAGGGAAAAAGTAGGTCGCTGGACTGCAGACGAAGACAAACGACTGACAGTAGCACAGATGCTCTTTGGGCCAAGAAACTGGAAGAAGACAGCACAATTTGTGCCGGGTCGGACAGAGGTGCAATGTAGAGAAAGGTATAATCAACTAATTCTTCTAGCTCAATGTAAATTCCTTTTGATCTTATTTTTATTTCTTTTTAATTTTTATTTCTCATGGCAGATGGGTCAATTCTCTGGATCCTTCTTTGAACTGGGACAAATGGACTGAAGAAGAGGATGCCAAACTTACGGCAGCTATTGAGGAACATGGACATTGCTGGTCTAAGGTTGCTGCCGCTCTACCAAGGCGTACTGATAATATGTGCCGGAGGTATGAAGTCTTCCATAGTGAAAGCCATATAAATAATGTTGAAGATTTTTCTTCGATGCCTGTAATATGCCTCTCAATATTCACCATCTTTCTCTGTATCCAGGAGATGGAAGAGGTTGTCCCCTCACGAAGTTCCTTTGCTCCAAGCTGCAAGAAAAATGCAAAAAGCTGCTCTTATAGGAAACTTTGTAGATCGAGAGTCAGAGCGTCCAGCCCTTGGCCCCAGTGATTTTTGTCCACTGCCAATGATAACTTCTAGCAGGAAAGTAAATCATTGTGAGAATCAGACTGGAAAATCAAGGTAGATTCTTCGTAAAAACTTGGTTTCTACCATTCTCTTTTGTGCATGTGTTGTGCTGGTTCTAATATCTAATTGTTGCTTGCAGAGGTCAAAAATCTGGGAAGAATAGAATCATATCTTTCTGGTAAGTTGCCTTTAAATTCTGCAGATTTTTTTTTAAACTTCTTCGTTCTATAAAATTCATTTTTCCTTTTTATTCTCGTCCCTGGACTCATTCTTACAGTTCTACATTCCTTGTATTAGAACACAGGGTACAGCTGTTCTTATTTGGCAGTGATGTATTTCACTTTGAGTTGTCATGCTTTCCTTTATTGATTTATCTCCTTTATTGAAATGCAGCAAAGTTAAAAAGAAGAGATCAAAGAAATCAACAGAAAATGCTCAAACAGGTACAGAGGAAGGCCTTCCGACAAATAACCATGATGAGGTTGAAACATTTGATGGGCGAGAAGCCACTACTGGGCGAGGTTCAGAAAATAATAATTTGACTAAACCTGGACAAGATCATCCATCATCTCCCCTGATAGGCTCAGAAAACGGAAAAGGATTGGCTGGACCTGATGGTAAAAAGAAGAAACGAGCTCGCAAATCACGTTCTACAAAAAAGGAACCTGATGAAGTAATGGAATGTCTTCCCTTACAGCTTGAAAGTTTGAATACAACAAGTAATGGTGATGGGATTGAGCCGCTTGCTGAGGCCGACACTACATTGACTGGAAGAAGAGGAGGCATGGAAAATGCTCAAACTGGAAAAGGATTGGCTGGACCTGATGGTGAAAGGAAGAAACGAGCTCGCAAACCGCGGTCTACAAAAAAGAAACCTGATGAAGTAACGAAATGTCTTCCCTTACAGCCTGAAAATTTGAATATAACAAGTAATGGTGATGGGATCAAGCTACTTGCAGAGGTCGACACTATGATGGGAAGACGAGGAGGCATGGAAAATGCTCAAACCGGAACAGAGGAAGGCCTGGCAATAAATGGCTTAGAAAATAGTAATTTGACTAAACCTGGAAAAGATCAACCATCATCTCCCATGATAGGCTCAGAAAATGGAAAAGGATTGGCCGGACCTGATGGTAAGAGGAAGAAACGATCTCGCAAGCCACGTTCTACGGGGAAGGAACTTACTGAACCTGATGAAGTAATGGAATGTCTTCCCTTACAGCCTGAAAGTTTGAATATAACAAGTAATGGTGATGGGATCGAGCCTCTTGCTGAGTCCAATTCTACTTTGACCGAGAGAAGAAGAGTTCCCAAGCGGAAATATAGTAGGAATACACGCACTACAAACTTGGAAGAACCTCAGAGTACCACTGTCTCTTCTGGGAAGTCATTGCCAACAGGAACTACTGCTGATGTCAAACTTCAGCATAATGGTTCATCTTGCATGGACTCGGCACAGTTGCTGGTGACTAATGGTGACAATATCGTTACATTAGGTGGAAATGAGAAAATGGCCTCCATGAAAAATACGCATAATAAGCAATGCTGCAAAAGGAAAAAAGGTAGTGAGCCGGCTGGAGTTTTAGAGGATGTTGTACCTGTTCCTTCTCAAGACAACGAGCTGAAAAAGGCAGAACCTAGAGGTACTTCTTGTTTGGATCAGAATTTAGGCACAGCAGACAATGACATGCCACTTTTTTGCTTCCTAAGCAAGAAACCGAAGAGGAGAAAGCTTCAAGTTGATGATTGTCAGACTAATGAGGTTTTCCCTCTGTTAATTGTACAGAACGAATCGGAGTTGTTACCTGAAGGAGTAGATCCACTTCATGATGGAAATGAAATGCCGTCTTTGATGCAGGATGATGAGTTAACATGCTGTGATGGTGGGACTTCTGAAAAGTTCTCATCATGCGACACAAAGTCCAGTCCTTTAACAGAAGAATATGGTGTATTGCCAACTGACGACGAGCCAGGTATAGAAAATCTAGTTGGAGGCCTGAGGGTTGGCTGCGAGGAGCTTGTGGAGGAAAAGGTAAGCGTTGATGCACAAAGTGGTCATGGTGGTGATGACATTTCTCTAGCTTCCTTTGTGCAAAAGAAATCGAATGAGGAGCCAGGTACTCGAGCTTGTCCTCCCTCCAGTTTGATAAGAGGATCTCAATTGCTGTCCAAAAGAGTAAACCAACTTCAGGATGGAGATTATGCATCCTCCGTGCCCAGTGGACTAGATCAAGTCACAGGACCACAGGTGGCCTTTGAAAGACAGGAGAGGGAATGGGCCGATGATGAGGAGTTTGGTGATATGACACTTTCCTGCTTTCTGCGAAATAGACCAAAAATGAGGCGGCTTCAATCGACAAAGAAGTAGTTTTCAAGCTTGTCATTCGACACACAAGGGTTTGAGTTGCCATGAGGGTAAGATAAACTTCAGTATAGCATTGGAAATGTCTGAAGTTCGAAATATCTCGTGCTGGACTTGGTATTTTCAGATCACCAAGATTTTGGGTGCGTATATAGAGTTTTGAGTTATTTTTACATCGAAGAAATGAGATTGACAACGGTATACATTCCATTTGAAATTAGTTTTCTTCTTCTGAATAAAAGAGGGAAGACGGAAAGAGTTTAAAAAGAGAGAGAGAGAGACTTAACGAGGTAAAGGGATAATATCGTAACGTGATGTTATACGATAGAGGTGTATACGCTTGCTTCCTGGAGAGAGCAATTTTTGATGAGGTAAAAGCTGTATGGTGGAGTTTTTTGTTTTGTTTTTTTTTCGAGAGATGTTATTTTTCAGAAGCAGAAATGTGTTTCTTACATCTGCTTCTAATTGCTCTCTTTAGTTGGCTACTTAAGTTATAAGAATGCTTGAATATATTAGACAGTTTCAGCTCGCGCTGTCTTAGCTTTTGCATAATATATAGTGTGTATATTTATATTTATATATTTATATATCTGGAAGTTTATGTTGTTTCTATTTGTTCATGTGCCGACATCAAAATTCCATCTACTACCAAAATTGGATGTTTTCCATCGGAATAAAAAATAAATCTAATGAAATCTGACTAAGCTTTCACATTTTGTTACGACACAAAGAAAACTACGGTTGTTCACTGATCTTAGGTGCAACTGTAATTTCACTTTATGCCTGGGATTCGTCCTTCCTTGGTTGCACATTTCGCTTCATGGGATCTTGGCTTTTTTTTTTTTTTTTTTTTTTTTTTTTTTTTTTTTTTTTTTTTTGTGGTTTTCGGGGATGCTGTGGAGACATGATTTAGGAAACAAAGTCACACGGGAGTCAGTGCAAGCAATCAAGCAACTTGTCTTGATTCTCCTATAGACGAGGTTTTGTTTGTCCTACGAGTTACGACGGTTGTGAATAAGCAAAGCCAATTGTCATGCCAAAAGCTTGTGAAAGTGCGATTGCCGATGAGCCATTTGGAGTTCAGAAAAGAATTGGTCCCATGACACTCGCGATTTCTGTCCAAATTATCAAGCAACCCAGCCTTTTAAAAGCATCCGGTGATGAATACTTTTTTTAAAAAACTTTTTAATCAAGAGTGGAATTAAACTATAACCAGACGGTTCCGTAATCATCATTTTATTATTTTTTAATAGTCTGCGTGTTTAGTCTAGCTCTCGTATTTGAGATGGTAAATACAGTTTAGCCAAAGAACCGTCCTACCTCCTCTCCAACTGCTGGTTAATTCCTTAATAACATAAAAAAAAGTATATTTTATCACTGATTTTGAATTTTTGATCATTTTCTTTTTATATTTCTAGCACGTAACAATGCACTATTAGAACAAAATCAGTGTACTTTAGTCAACAGAAAATAGATTAACCCCCAAGCATAACGTTTCCAAAATTTTACAGATCACAGAATTGAAATTTCAATACAGAGCTTGTGCACTTCTTAAGTGGCATCCACAGAATTCAATAACAAGGCAAAACCAAAACAATACAACTCTATTAAACCGTAAAATACTAATAATTTTCTCACTAAGTAGGAAAATAATTTTCATTAACAAAGACAATTCATTATTCATGGTGCGAGGTACTGATAAATGCACTAGGTGAGGAACAAATACACAACTCATCAAAGTCTAATTGCACCCATAAAAAATGTGTAGGCAAAACAAGAAAAGTAATGAAAGACAAATATGAAAATAAATAAGAAAACAAAACCGAATCAAAATGGGCCTCAAAGCCACACAGTCAACTTCAGAGAATGTGAAATCCAGCAGCATTTTCCAACAAAAAAACCTAAAACAACTTTTTGGTAACGCTAGAATTTAAAGAAGAGCAATAGTAATAAACTTGGTTTTTTGTCTCAAAAACTAATAAGAAAAACAGAACCGCATATTGCAATTACTGTAAATGAAAAGGCTGTTTTTTTTTTTTTTAAATTTTCCCTAGTAGCGGCCAATACCCACACTCTGATTACACCGTCGGTGTATCCACTAAACAATGTGCTTCCATCAGCAGTCCAGCTCAATGAGCATGAAAATGAAACCAACTTCACCGACCAAAACAAGGAAAATGAAAAAATCTGATGCAGCGTGGCTCAGAGGCCCTTTACAAGGCTCAGAGGCCCACTCCCGGGCATGGCCCGCTGCTACAGGCCTGCAGACCAAACTCCCCAACCCATCCTGGGCCCTTTTGCAGACCACCCATAGGTTGTTCATATCAGGGATCGAACCTTGATATGCTTTGAGAACACCAAGTTCCCATCCATTAGAGCTGATGGGAACTTGGTGTTCTCAAGCATACAGTTGATCCTTAGAAAACATGTGAAAGAGTAGTTTTGCACCTATGAGCATGAATGAACCTTGACCGACCAAACAAGGCGAAAAGTCACACCTATCAGAATCACTTCCTTATAAGAGGTACATTGTCAAGTTAAGACTTGCTTAAGAAGGTTTGTTTTTTCACATTGTCTAAAGCCAAAAAAATAAACCACGCATTGCAAATCAAAATATTCTTTGGAAAATGGTATCTCTTTATGCAAGAAAACGGATTATAGAATCATTAGCAAGGGTAACCTACTCAAAGTTCAATTAACACAAACTTAATCAGAGCAATCACAGAAGGCTCTTTGCCGAACCATTAAATTTCCTAAATCAATTACTATCAAAAGAATCTTAAAAAGGTTAAGATTTTGTATTTATATATATATATATATATGAAATTCAAACTGAGAAAAACATAAGCATTAGCAAGAAAAACCTCTTTCCACTCTTATCTACAAAATTGGATTCATATTCACAAACACAAATTCAAAAGCACAACAACCAGCAAAAGATCAGTAAAACACAAAACATAAAGAAACAAAAACCAAACAATATTACATATATTGTATATGTGCACCTTCTTCTTGTTGGCAGTTGCAGCATGGGTATCCTCGGTCTTCTCAGCCTCAGTCTTGAGATCGACCTTCAAATCCTCAACAATGCTCTTGCTCTCCAAATCCCAGATCTTGATACTGTTCTCAGTGGCAGCACAGAGCCAGTATCTGTTGGGGCTGAAGCACAAAGCATGGATAATAGCCCCAGCGTCGAGCGAGTAAAGCCTCTTCCCCTCGGCCAAATCCCAGAGCAGAATCACCCCATCCTTCCCACCGCTGGCGCAGAGAGACCCATCTGGTGAAACGGCGACAGTGTTGACGTAGCCGCCATGGCCGCTGAGAGTGTTGCGGAGCTTGCAGTTGGAGAGGTTCCAGACCTTGACGGTGCGGTCCCAGGAGGCGGAGACGATGGTGGGCTGGAGGTTGTTGGGGCTAAAGCGGACGCAGCTAACCCAGTCGGAGTGGGCCTCGCCGCCGTCGCCGGAGATGGTGTACTTGCACTCGCCGAGGGTGTTCCAGAGCTTGATGGTGCGGTCGCGGGAGGCGGAGACGATCTGGCGGTTGTCAATGGAGAAGGCGACGGAGAGGACGTCCTTGGTGTGGCCGACGAAGCGGCGGGCGGAGAAGCCGGTGGCGAGGTCCCAGAGGCGGAGCTCGCCGTCCCAGGAGCCGGAGAGGGCGAACTGGGAGTCGGAGGACAGGACGACGTCCTCGACGAAGTGAGAGTGGCCGGTAAGGCGGCGGCGGGCGACGCCGTAGGCCTTGTCGTCCTTGGTGAGGTGCCAGAGGATGATGGACTTGTCGCGTGACGCCGAGACGATCATGTCGGAGTTGTCGATCGGGGTGGCGATGGCCGTCACCATGTCCGTGTGGGACCTCATCGTGCCGCGGAGAACCAGTCCCTCGCTCGCCATTGTTGGAACTTGGAAGGTCGGAGTTGCTCTAGAGAGAGAGAGAGGGGATGAGAATCGGATCGGCGAAAGAGTTCTGAGAGACTGTCTCTAGGGTTTGGAGGAGAAGCTCATATGGGGGTTTATATATGATGGGTATATGTGTCTGAGGCGAGAGAGAGAGAGAGAGAGAGAGAGAGAGAGAGTGGAGGACTAGGGTTTTGGTGGTGAGTTGTGGGTTACAATGATGTGGCCCAACTGGCCCAATAGATGTAGCTGAGGCTCATTCCGGGCCTACATCGGCCCAAATATTTCATCGAATATAGCATTTTTACGATATTTTAAAATTTTCAAAATAAATAATAAATTTAGTAGATAAATAGAGTAAATTTACAAGAAGTAAATTGATCATTTGTTTTTTAAATATTTTTAAAACCTGCTAGGTACTTGAATTTTTTATGCGTAGGAAAAAGTAAATAGCATTTTTATGAAATAAATCATATGTTTTAAAATAGGGATTTAAAGTATATAGTAATAAATAATAATTTATTAATAAATGATTTATATAATTTTAATCAATAGATTATTTCTATATTAAATTTGTTATTTACTGTAATTTATTTTGATATTTTAGAAACTACTGTTTACTTTTTTTTTTTTTTAAGTTTCATTAAAGTACTGGTTATTACATTTTGGAAAATTAGAAGAGAGAAATTTAACTTTGTTCTAGTGCACTAGTTGAAAATGAGTTTTTTTTGGATTGAAATTGTTTGATTTTTTAAAAATTAATTAATTTTTTTTTATTAAAAAAAAACAAAAAATGAATTGAAATATTTTAATTTAAACCGGTGAACCAAATGCCTCTTAGACTATTGGACTAGTTTAAATATCATAAATTATAAACAGTTGAGATTACACAATATTATGTGTATGATTTATTTTTAAATTGGGGCTCACCCCATTGACATATGCACATTTAATAATTTACAGTGTCTACACACTGAATAATCCTTAGAAAGGTCAATAGTAAGAAATACAAAATTTGAGAAGCTTGCTGAATTAGCAAAGGATATTCGTGGGTCAAACAGAATAAAGGAAACAATAGATTGTTATTACATCGTAACTCGATTCCTTTTTAGGAAACAATAGATATGTAAGCAAACAAATCATGTTGAAGACTATTATTAACCAAAGCCTTAAATTCAATATTCAAGTGGTTTACATAAGAAAGATGTAACGTCAAGAAGATAGTCTAAACATTAGTCCATAGTCGATAGAATAAATCAGATGCTTTATTCATGTTAAGATTGAAACGGACCTCCCTCACTAAAGAGTTTATTTATAAGCCTTGGTGTTTATTTCTTGTTTTCAATTTTCAATAATCTTATCATTGAGTTTCATGTTTAAAATAAATAATATTATTAGAACCATTATCTACTTAAAAAACTTAGCTATTATTCTAATATATTTTCTAAATTTAATTAAATTAATTTAGCTAAAAATATCAAGAAAATATGTATTTGTACGGACACATTATAATACATTAGGTTGACCAGACGTGCACCACCAGTTGGCCGATTGTTTGCCCCGATTGATCGGACAAGGCATATTTTGCACAGTTTTTTTTGCAATTCTTCCAATTATTGGATCTAATACAAAAACAACTCGATTCTAAAAGGGGTTTATGTGTTAGCAAAGGGATCCATTGAACTTATACAATCAAGCTCCTTTACAACCAAATTCCATTAATTTATAGCAAAATCAACCTCATATTGATCTTCTACTTAATTATTAATTTCGGTATTATTCTACTAAAAACCTGAAATTACACACTCAATTATATGGCGTATATTTACGGAAGATTCAAATAATCTTGTCCACAATCAACTAGCTATGTAACATCCTCATAGGTTATCTATGATCGGTTTAAGGCTAAGTTATGTTTTACCTTTTAATCATTCTATCTTCAAAAGTTTAATCAATGCACCGTTGGAATAAATCTTTTTAAGAATCCATATAAATAGAAATTACTTGACTGACAAATGACCTAATGATCGGGATCCCATATTCTTTGTAATACCCAAATGATCCTTCTAATTAGATAATATTAACTCTCCGTAAACAAACTATGTATTCCATATCTATCTTTTTAATTAGACAACATTATTCTTTATAAAAGAGTTATGCATGACCACTAAAGTGAATAGATTGGGTAATTGAAATTATTAGTCAATCAAATTCACTTTTGATCCAGTCAATGTACATAAACCCCTAAAACATTATCGATGTATCTACCTTAGAGCTACACTCTGATGGCAAAGATAAGCCACTCAATAGGATGTAGATGAGTTATAATTTTGACATGAATAAAGTATCTTCTCTATTCCATCAATCGCGGACTAGTGTTTAGTCTATCACCTTGACATTGTATCTTACATATGCGAACTACTTACATGTCCAATTCAAGGTTTTGGTTAACAATTCAAGTCAACGTTTTGCTTGCTTGCATACAGTCAACATAATGAATGTAAATACCTAAGCGGGGATAATTTTGGTCAGCAAACCCTGATGGTTGGGTCATATAGACGACTTCTTCTAGATGATCATGGACAAAGGCACTGTTCACATCAAGTTCGCGAACTAACCAACCTTGTACAATTTCGAAGCTAAGAATTAGCTTAACTATAATAGGTTTGATAATATGACTGGATGTCTTATAATTAATAACTGATGCTTGGACGTTAACGAAAGCTTTTAGTAATGAAACACACGGTGTAGTACTACATGTAGCTATTCGAATTCCGTTTAATGTGACATACACATTCACACCTAACAAGATTGTTTATGCATTCTTTTACATCGTGATTCAATTAATGATTTCTCATTAAACCCAACGTCTACAAATCAAACTAAAAGTACATAATAGTAAGCTTGAGGTCTAAAAATTCAACTAATAATAACATTCATGATGGGGACATATTCATTATTAAATTCAACAAAACACTATAATATGTCTGATTAAATGAACTCTTATTGTTCTGTCTGAACTTCATCGCTCTTTTCTTTCTTTCTTATATTTGCCTTTTCCATTACACTACAAGTTTAAATAATAATAATAATAGGAATTAGTAAGAATAAACACAATTAACATAATCCAAATATGATTACTAGAATAACGTGATCATGATGGGCAAATGAAAGATCACATGTTTTCAACATCAAACAATTTCGACAGCGAGGATTACGAACCAGCAACATCGTAATAATCCAACATTACTTATACTAGATACAGCTACTTTGAATAAATAACTCAATAAGAAAAATTGAATTCCATACATTTTATAAAGCTGAGTTTTGTAACAAATAAACAAAAAAAAAATTATGAGAAATAAAAATAGATTACGTTATTTAAGTAATTGATCTGCCTACTTTGAAAACAATATCTATATCCACACCAAGTAATTTGAAGTAACCGATCAATTAAGCTTTGTCTTCCTTTCTCAACTTTCAGTATATTCTCCTCCACTTTTCTCAACATTCAATTATGTATTTGCAATAAAAATTTAATTGTCTGTAAAACACATTACTTTTTATGATTTCTAGTATTTATAAATGCTTAAATGTATTTATGCATTAATACATGTATATATCAATATATATATATATATATCACTGTAACATTGTTTATTATTAATATATTCTTTTAAATAATATATTACCGATTAATATTTAAAATAAAAATATACAACAACTACAGTCGTTATTATTTTCTTTTTTACAAAAATAAACACCTTAAAAGTCTGTTTGGTGAAACAGTTTGAGTTGAAATTTTAAGTTTTAGATGGTTGACTTTTTAAAACTAGTTATAATTTTTGTTGACTTTTCAGAAAAAGACAAAAACTGAGATTAAAAATTTGAGTTTAAATTCATTTACCAAACGAGGCATTATAGATAGTTTTAAATTGGTAAATGAAAAATGTATACTCTGACCTTGGTAAATTCACACGAAAGATAAACTGAAAAAAATGATCTATATAAGAAAAACAAATAATAAATTTATTATAACTTTAGCAAGTGATATTTGTTTTTATGTGGGTAAATTTATGTGTATATATATATTTAACGATGACAAATTAATTTTAAAATATATATCAGCTCGTTTTGACAATAAATTCTTCGACAATCATAGTTACTTCAATTAAAAATTTAAGATGATTTGGAATCTTATTTGTAAAACTATCCTTCGAAAATAGTATGTCGGTATAAATTGCAAATCCACATTAAGCATAGTTGCTTACTTGTAGATTTATCCATATTGTATTTATATTTGCACAACATCTGTTTATTAATTTTAACGTTAAATGTATATATATATTTAACGATGACAAATTAATTTTAAAATATATATGCAGCTCGTTCTTGACAATAAATTCTTCGACAATCATAGTTACTTCGATTAAAAATTTAAGATGATTTGGAATCTTATTTGTAAAACTATCCTTCGAAAATAGTATGTCGGTATAAATTGCAAATCCACATTAAGCATAGTTGCTTACTTGTAGATTTATCCATATTGTATTTATATTTGCACAACATCTGTTTATTAATTGTATATGAATGTATAATATTTACTTAATATTTTTAAATTGCCATGTGCAAACAAATTTACGGACTTTTAATCAATTTTAGTGTATACAAAGAATACATTTATTTATTTATTTTTTGCAGTAATGTGCATAAATTTATAAATGAATAAAAAATAATAAATTACGTATTAGTATATAAATATATCATTAGATATAACCGTAATATTGTGTATTTTAAAATATATTTATTAATATTGTGTAACCGTTTGAAAAGTATTAATTAAATATAAACGTTTAAAATATAAAATATAACAACAAAAGTTATCATTGTAACAACAAATGTTAGAACAAGTGGTCCTACGGAAAATTTTCACCTAATATTTTCGGTTATTTTGTGTATATCTATATCATTTACTATATTCCTAAACTAATAAGATCCATCAAATTAAAAAACAAAATCAAAAGAAAAAAAAAACAATATAATTATTTCAACAGAATGATGGCCCTTGGTCGGAACCTTGTTATGGTTATTTCTTTTTTAGTAATTGTTTTGAATATCAAAAGACAATGAAATCAATCTTGCACTATTAAAATTTCTACAATCAAAAGTTTTTAATAGTAAATCATAATCCATTATCTAAATATTACACCTAATTTCACTAACCAAACAAATTTTGAAAGAAAAAATTATTAAAAATTTGATAAACATCTAACATGTTCAACATTTTAACCAAGCCCCGGAGTTGAAGACAGCGGTGAAAACAAGGGCTTCTGGGATGATAAAGGCGGCACCGACGGCAATGAAGGGGGCTGGAAGGAACTCAGCCCAGTCTTAGTTCAAACCTTCACCCAGAGAAATTTTTAAATTGAGGGTCTGTTTAGTGAATGAGTTTGAGTTGGAAATTTTAAATTTTAATAGTAAATTTGTGTTGATTTTTTAGAAAAAGATAAAATTTTTTTAGTAAAGACAAAATATTTTTTCAGAAAAAAATAAAAATTGAGATGAAAATTTTGGTTTGAAACAATATTCCAAACATGTTCGGAATCTTTTAATTTACTGTTTTTGTTTTTGTTTTTACAAAAGCTTTTAAATATGTTTTAAATGATTTTATAAATTAAATATTCATTAATTATAACGTCAGCATTTTTTTTTTGAATAAAAAAAAAGGGAATTGGGAAAGTCATTTCGCTAATTTCATTTCAGTTTCTCGTCAAGTCGTTTATTTCCTCTCACTCAAAACTCTCAAACGCCGCCCACTCCCACCCCCCTCGAACTCCGACCACCGCCCGGCGCCACCCAGCGCCGCCCCTTCTCGCCTCCTTTTCTGCTCTCTTGCCCACCCAACTCAGCTCCTCTTCCCTTGCCCAAACTCAAATTAAAAAACAAAAAAAAAAAAATATTTACTCGCACTCTCTCTATTAATTCCTCTTAATCAATAATAACTCAATAAAAGAACCCACTCTTTTATTGTGGGCGAGTTTTCCCAAGTGTTCTTCCGCATCCACTCCTTATCCTTTCAATTATCTCTTTATCTTTTTCCTTAAATTTTTTGTTTTCAACTTTAAGCTCTTATCTTTCCCTCATTGTTCTGAGAAAATCATAATGGATATGTAGTCATGGATTCTTGGATATCATAGCAGCAAAATGCTCTCATTAAGGTCAGTATTTCTTCTCAGCTGTTATTGTTTGATGTATATGTCTATATTATATATATATATGCATATATTTTCTCTTTTATTTTGGATTGGATTTGTTTCCATTGCTGTTTCTCAAACTGGGTACTTTTTATTTTCCTGTTTAATTTGTTTTCTGTTGATATTTCTGGAGTTTGTTTAACTCTTGGTTGTTTTCTTCTGCACTCCTTTGCATTTTGTAACTTTATCTTTACGGGTTTAGATTATTGGGTGTCATGGATTTCCTTCAATTTCCTTATGGGGGTTATGTATACATGTCTAATGAGGGCTATTTTGACGATTGTGATGAAAAATAGGAATTTTTGGAGGAGGCATAAAAGGAAGGTTCTTGTTGGAGCTGGCCTTTTAGGAAGTGGATATGTTTTGTATAAGTTATACAACGCTCACAGACAAAGGTTCAATGATCTGGAGAGAGAACTTGCAAGTGAAAGGAAAAAAGTTGATGATCTTGTCAAGGACCAGTAATGAGAATCTTTAACTTCTATATATATATATATATATATGTTTCCATGTATCCAATACTAGTTGGGCTATAATGACGGTGTGTTTTTATTGATCTTGGTAGAATGCAAGCCCATTTTGATAACGTACAGAGAATTGCCGATACAACTACATTGCCGCACGCCATTCAATACTTGAGCAATCGGATAGAAGAGGAGTTGGAACTTTCTCACCTCACTGATAGGCTTATGAAAGGCAAGGGTCAGCCGAATACTTTGACGTCTTCGGAGAAACATGAATTGTGGGATAGACTTAAGATTCTAAGTATGAATTTATAATTCCTTTGCGTCATACACTTTATTCATCCTTTGAATACCTAAATCTATGAGTGTTATTTTATAGATATAGCTTACTATTTCTGGGGATCTTTTTTCTCCAGGTTTCACAAGAATGGCGCTGTCGTTGTGGACGATGACAATACTAAGCCTATATATCAGAGTTCAAGTCAACGTATTAGGAAAACATTTATACATTGATACTGCACGTCATCTTGGAAGCTCTCATTTACTAGTAAGAGACTACCATGCATCTTGTTTCTCAACTTCTTTTGTTTCTTACAAAATCATCTTTATTCTAATCCAGTACCACTTTGGAATTAACTTTAACCATCCCTTTTCTTTTTAATTGTTGATGAATGCTGAATTCTTTTTATTGCGATGTTCCCATCCCATGCTCGCATCTTTGTCACATAAGTGGATACTTGTTTTCTTCATGTTTGGTTTTGAGGAAATCAATAAGCATACAATGGCAGTTGGATTTTAACTTACACTTACAAAGTTGCTCCTATTGATTGCTCAAAAGTTGTTTTCACAAGGTGGTACGCCAGATTGCCTTAGATGGTTAGCAAGTCCAAAGTGTCTCATTTTGCAGATTAGTACTTAGGGCCATTCGTGTGACATCTGCTATGCGCTTGAACAAGCATGTTAATCTTTTTAACTTCCTGGGTAATTAGCTTGTACAAGGAGTGAATTATGAATAACTTTCCCATTATTACGAAAACCATAAACATGTGTTTTTTTTTTTTGGGGTCAAAATCTTTTCTTTGTTTTTTCTTGAAGGGCAGGTGCATTAAGCATTTAATATTGGTGATAGGTATAGTTTGAGTTGCCCAATCTAGGTATATACATTTGTTAATAGATGATGAAAATGCCTAAAGTCTAGAGATCTGAGTTTCATTTGAATCTATGTTCGGGCAAGAATAGGTTCTAGTAAGAAAAGGACTGGGAAGTACTGCTGGGGAGTGTGACAGGCTTGATTTCTTTGGTTGGGCGTGACGCAAATGATATGCTATATGATTTGCATTAGTCTTATGAGAAAATGACTAGTTAGTTGTGCTGGAGTTAAAAGTTATACTAAAGTTAGTCCAGATTTCATGACTAACTTCACCTGTTTAACACCTTATGACTGAACTTAACAGTAAAAGATAATTAGGTTTTCCTATATTAATATGGAAATTCTCTATTTGCCATCCACTCATCTCTAATCCCAAGTAGGTTTTGGCCAACTTAATTTTTGTTGAAAAGTTGGATTACCGGTTACTAGAGGTAAAGGTTTTACATTATTAGCAGGATTGATGGCCGTTGATATTTTTGGACAACATTTAACGACATCATTCAATTATTATATGATTTGGATGTTAAGAAAAGTGATATTATTTTGGTTTTTCATTTCAGTATTATCGAAGTGGTAGCATTAGTTTTATTGAAGAGATTGCGGTAAAAGAATATGTGAATTTCTGTTTTAAAGAACTATGGGTACTTGAAGGTGGCAGTGATGAGCCAAAAACAAACTTTGGGAACTCTAGATTCACATTTAATACATGTTTGTCTATTCTTAGAACTGACTAGTTGAAGCATTTGCAGACAACTTACTCAGGTGCCTTTATGTTTTGTTACCTTGTGATACGCGCAACTGTTGCCTAAGTTAGGAGGCTGTTTTCCTCATTCTCTCATGACAAGTTAGACAATACGGATACCAAATTCATGAATACACACACTCTGTTAGACAATAGATATACTGTATTTTCTTCATTCTGTATAAAGAAGATAATGGATCTCTTTTTGCTGGTTAGATATTACGCTTTTAGTCCTTTAGATTGTTATTCATGCTGAATATCTTTCTACCAACTCTTTACCGGTATGGGCATCTATATTTGTTATTTGTTATTGCAAGTTATTCTCATGGAAGGATAGTGGAGCTCAATTTTTGGTTGCTAAGCAATTTTTGGCTTTTCTCGTTTTCTTTCAAGCTAGTATAGGCTCTGGCTCTGTCAATTATGTGAAAACTTGGTTAACTAGTTACTCTTTCTTTTGGTTTCGGAGAGGGGGTGAGGCGGGATGACAACGATATAAGTATTGAGTGTTGGGTTTGATGTATTTCTGGCTAACAATTTAAGGAATTGTTTAGTCAAATAAGTACAAAAGATCACTGAGGAACACATCACTGGTGGATGACCGTGCTTTCACAAAGTGAAGCGCTACTCTTTGTTGATAGTCTAATGCTTAGTTTTCTTAACAGAATTCAGCGTAATTGGAACGTAGTGCTCGAAATTCTTTTCTGTCCTGGTAATCACAGTGAATATAGTTGTTGGGTGTGCGGGGATAAAATTCCCACATTGGCTAGACATGGAAGTGAGAATGGGTTAAAAAGGGCATTGGCTACTTCTCCTTATAGATTAACCTTCTAGGATAGGGCCCCAAGGACCCAACAGAGTTGTTGGTTTGAGATCTTAAAGTCCAACATCAAAATGATCATCGGAAGTCATTTAAGCATCCAAATTAATGCTATTTCCAAGTTTGATGTCAGAATTTGTGCAAAGTATTAGATGTGCTGAATTCAGTTTTTTTTCATGCTATTGATTAAAATGCCCAGTTCAGAAAATTGGTTGGTCAATAACTTGGCGGTTAGGACCCTATGTTGATAAAAGATGTAGTATGTAGCTATAATTTGAATTCGTGTTTCATCAAGGGCGAATAATTACTTATTTTTTGTGGAAGAAACATCAATTGGAGAACTATTTAGCTATGTATATCTTGTCTATCGAAATTATTTTGAGTTCCAAAAACAGTTTAACATAACATTCATTGCTGCTGCTCTCGTCAATATTGCTAATTCATATTTGTCACTAAACATTCTGTTAATGGACTAGCATTGGAAAACACATTATTGAATGTTTGTAAACTTTGTATATTGTATCTTTTAAATCTCTTTGGCCTAAACTAATGAGACATAATATGTGAAACAATGCGAGCAATATGTAGTCTACAGGATGTAAATTTGTGCACGAATATGATGTAATGTCGGAGTGTTGATCATTCTTTTAACTCTACCACTGAGTTTCACTCACTCTCTCTCTCTCTCTCTGTCACAAAATTAAGGCCTTTTTCATTCTTATGTGTTCTCTTGTCTGTTTTACATTTTGGTTCCTTCGTAGATAAGAATGGGGGGAAAAAAAAGCATAGATATTACCTTCAAATCTTTTCAGCCTCCACTGAGATGGTTGGTGGACATTATTGCTTATTTTCAATACCACTCACATTAGATTTGCTTTGTTCATCTTTTAATAATTTCTTGATCCTTATGTGTAATTTGTCTGAATGAACTCCTTGTTCCTATCTTTACAGGATGATGGTGATCTCATTGACAGGGATGACCAGCAGAGATTTCTGGCAAGTGCTGATTTCCTTTCTACTTATGGCCTACCTGCCTTGATTTCAAATATGCAGGTAGCAGTAACAGAAGTTCTCAAAGGGTAAGGTTGTTGCCGTGATCTTGCGGTTATGTCATTGGTGTGTAGTGGGCATGTCTAGAGTTATGTTAGTTTCATCTGATTTCGAAACTTTCTACCTTAGAAGTTCTCAAAGGGTTGTTCCCACAATCTTGCGTTTATGTCATAGGTGTGTCCTGGGCGAGTCCAGATTTGTTGTCTCATTTTCCTGTCTCAATGGCTGTTCACTCAATAGTGTTTTGACAACTCATCAATTTGTTTAAAACTTTTAGTATTTAGCTTCCTTTATGTGGCTAAATTTTTAAATTCAGATGATATGGCATAACACTATTGGAAGGACAACCAATGAGACTGGAAATTCGAGACAATAGATCTTGACTTGTTGTGGGCATGTCTAGAGTTCTGTTAGTTTTGTTTAATTTCGAAACTTTCTCCCTTCCATTGATGTAAAGATGCTTTTAGTACAATGACAGAAGCAAGTCAATAGGTCAATCTTGTGGACTCTGTTTTGTGCTGTATATTCAAACTGTCCACGTCTTTATTCACCTTCTGTGATTCTTAAAAGACACATCCAAGGGATTTGATGTCATGCCTCTAAATATTTTCATACAGTTTCTTCCATTAACTACCAAATATATATGTATATATATAAACAGAAGAATTATCCAGAAAATCATTTGTTTGCTCGAAGCAATTGTGCAATTAAGAGAGTGGAATTTTTGTGTTTGTTTACGTTTGTAGCTTGAGCTCATTAAAATGTTAAGAGAACCTTGTATGGTGATCAATTCAATATTTACTAAAATGGTTTTTACTTGATTTCACGTACAGAAAGCAGTTGAGGGATCACATAAACTCTACAGTTCTTCATGAAACAATCATGCAAATTCTTGACACTTTCATGACCATAAGAAGTCCCCATCTTTGGGCGGACTACTTGATGCCCAGAGATGCTCGTTTACATGAACTAGCCACAGCCTCCAGCAATAATGACAAAGTTGTTTCAGATATCACGAAATTTGATCAACTGATGGCGGAGACAAGGGCAGTGATATCGAGGTATGATTAATTGCGCGACTTCTTTGCATAGAGTTATTAGTGCAATCTTTTTCCTGGAATCTTTTTGAACTCAAATAGAATTATACAATAATTTGTATGATTGCGTGCCCTAAACCTTCTTCTGCCCTTCTCGTTTGCACAATTACCTGTTGAAAACCCAAGATAATGCCAAGCTCTCTTAAATGAATGTCAAGGTCATATGGAAAGCATGTTTCTGGAAAGTCGAGAAGAAAGATCATGATTAAATCAGGCCTTTCGGCATTTTATTCGTTCATCTCTTTTTTCTTTGAAAGAATGAGGAAAAGAGAAAGTGAACAATTCCTTTTCCCCAGCAGTCAAAAACTGAGATCTGGATTTTGAGAGGTCAATTGGGATGTTTAATCTGTGTTTTATTCCCAAATGGTATGGGGGTTCGAGTACTCATAGTCCCATGCACTGTGAGTAAACTACGAGTTTCATAACCACTGGTCATTTAGTGGGGTGGTAAGAGATGGCTAGTTCTGCACGGTAATATCTTAGGTTCGTGTCAGTCCCACTATGATGTGGGGTACATGAACAATCCTCTTCATGAGGGGTCCATATGACATGCCGGGATGCACTGTCTATCCTTGTAACCCTTTTCTCTTTTGTCCCAAGAGAAAGAAAGAAACAAAGAAAGAAAAAAGAGTTTCATACTTCCGAAGGGTTGGGGCTTTAGCTTGCCAAGCCTGCTAATTGGGTTTGAACGACTCGAGCTTGTTAATTGGGTTCGAACAAACGTCTAAGTTTGGAATGAAAAGAAATATAGAGGTAGAACCGAAATGTTTCATTTCAAGTATAGCCTTTGGACTAGTCAAAACTAAAAAAATGTGTTATTCATCTTGCAGTGCCAAATTTGTGAATGTTGCGGAGATAGCATTGAAATTGGTGGTGGACACATTGATCAAAGAAATAGGAATCCAATGCGGAGGAGACACTCTGGCAACTGGGATGCCACTTGCGAAGCTATTGGCACGCGTCACGCATGTGGGTCCCATTCTACTTGAAGAGCCGAGCAAAAACCAGTTCATCCAAACCATTCGGAACCAACAAGAGATAGAGGTGTTCTTCACTCTCATCTACTCGAATATTGATCTCGAAGACTAGCAAAGTGAGTTCATGTTTTATTTCAAGTTACAAAGTTCAGTTCTTGTAGCTTACTTAAAACGGGAATAAAGGCAACTATGTAAAGAACGCGATTTGCTTTAGATTTGGCGTTTTTCCGAAATTTTTCCACAAATTTAGAGGGATAATGGAAAGTTTAGGATTAATTCACCCATTTGTAGTATTTATTCTTTACGAGTTTTTTCTTTCGAATTTTTTTTTCGTTGTACTTTCTATATATAAGTCAACAACTTAAGCTTAAAGTGAATGCTTTTTAAGTTGAAAATTAATTATAAAGAATGAGATATTGGACATGATGTATTAATGTCCACATTTTTATTTGTTATTTGTTGTCGAGGTGTAGGAAGCACTATAAAATGCAATCTTATAGGTATTATTTTTTTCCGCCTTTTTAAAAATACGTATTGAAATCTTATAATTGTTCTATATATATTTGATAAGTGGTTATTGTATTTTAATGCAATAAAACTGGTGGTTATTTTTTTGCTTTAAACAAACATATGTAATGTACTTTCGGATTAAAAAAAAAAGGGTCGAAAAACGAAATTTTAATATAATTTCTTTTTTTTGGCCCTTTTTTCAACACTCCGCGTTATTTTTACAACATTAGAATTATATGATTACTATTTCTAGGGGAGTTTTTTTTTTTTGCTAGAAAAAAAAAATGCTTACCATTTCAAGGGGAGTTTAATTCTGAAGGATTATTCCACCATGGTTTTTAACCATCTGATATGTATATTTTTTTCATTTTACAATAATATTTTGGGTTAATTTTAAGTTGAGTCTATCAAAAAAGAGGGGTTGTTTCTCTTGACCTCATACAACTCAAATGCAATAATATTCTGTTAGTTTATCATAAGTTATAATTTTAATATTTTTATAATTGAAATATGAATTTTTTAATAGTTTAATTATGTGTGCTCGTTGTGTGACCCATAAATGATTTAAATCATTAAAATAATTTTATTTTATTATTATTATTTTTTTACAATCAGTCATGTTACTTTGATGTGAATTGAACTGTTAGAAATTGGCGTTTGAATAACGGAAGTATAAAAGTTTACTATTAGTAGTAAACTAAGGTGGAGTTTTGTTCCATTTTGGGTTGAATATAAACTTTTGTTTTTTGAGGACTATTAATTTAAAATTAACCTGGTAAACTCTTGTTGGACGATATTAAAGTTGTAACTCTCTCTATCCAGTTTAACCTTTAACTAAACTTAACTAGAATAAGTCACTAACTTATACATTTATAAAATCTGATATAACACAAAAAATATAGTAAAACTAAGATAGTTGTATGATAAGATATTAATATAAAATATTTGTAAAACTTGTCATCGTAGTTTAGTTAAAATATGAAGAGTTGGCATTTATAATTATCCTAAACTGTTAGTACTATCTCAAAACAAAATTTTATAGTGTAATCCATAATGTTCTTTGACAAGCATTTTCATTAAACAACTTTAGCTTAGTATATACATAGGCTTCATGACATTAGGTTCCCAAAAGAGGTTCAGCTTGTCATTATATTATTTCCTCATTCTTTTCTTCATCACCTGTGCCATGAAACTTTAAAGTGAGCTAAAAACCCAATAAGCGAAATATAGTTAAATACAAAACAATTAAACTACGATTCATACTTTAAATACATTTCTCAATGAATTTTGAATCTTCTTACTGTAAATAGAAATTCAAATCAACATTTAAAACATAGCACGAAAGCCCATGAGATGTGATACATATTGGGTTTAAGCTACAAAATAATTTATTATTCATTTACTTTAAGTTTGGCCAAACACTTTCATTGCTGTCGTTAGGATCCCAAACATTGGTTTTAGTCATCTCCCTTTCGGGACCCATCCGTTGGTATCAATCAGTCCCAGTGACACTATTATTGTGGGGTTACCACATTTTGTAAATATTCCCATCACTTCGTAGGCCACATCTAGAATTTGCAAACCTTTAAAACATTTTAAATATGTAATAAATAAAACATTTCAATAAACCATACTTTCTTTTAACTTTCGTACTTGCAAATCGTACTCTTTCTAATAAGAGGAAACATTCTATCCATAGTCGCATTTTAAAATATTAAACGTGTCAAAAACAATAAAACACTATATTATATACTTTTTAAGTTTCTATGACACTAAGTATAATTCCTACTTATCTCTTTTAGAGTTGAACTACCATAGAGAAGTTGACTCCACTATTTCGAGAAAGCTGATCGTGCTTATCCTAAGGTCCATGATCAAGTCATTTTACATTTAAATTCAAATACTAAGTATAAGCAGGGAAAACAAACTCGGAATCCTACTACTCTGTTATAGAAATATCAGTTTTCTCAATCAAACATTTTCACAAACACCTTCTATACAACTTCATAAAATACTTTAAAAACAATAAAAGCTCTTTTCCAATCAGACCTCACAATGTTTTACATCTCAAATAACATAGAACTATCAAGAATCTTAAATAAAATGAAAAGTTACACACTTGAAAGAAAAATCAAAGCATACTTTTAACATGAAAGCATCTCAAGTAAATCAAATCAAACAATAACTTAAAACCTCATATCTCTAGCTTCAAAATCCATAAAAAATCATAATTTAAACTGACCTTAGGTAGTTTATAAAATTCGGACCCCAAAAATAATGACAAACTCCACTTTGAGCTCAACTAGCATGAACAAAAATGGGTGTTCGATGGAATCCGAGAATGAGCTTTTGAAGGAAGATTAGTCTTGATTTGTTTTGTGATTTAGAAGAGGAAGAAGGTCTTGTTTGGCTCTGGTTTTGAAGAGGGCAGAGCTTCCTTAGAAGATTTGATAATGAAGACCCATTTCATTGATGTTTCTTTTACTTTCTAAAGAAGTTCTGAAATATTCACCAAATGACTTGAGGAGATAAGCTCTCCATCAGATTTTTAAGGCTCTAAGGACAAGTGTAAGGCTCATAAAAAGAACAGGTATAAAATAAAGTTTCTAAAATTACAAAAAGTGTCCCATAAAACTCACAAACTCACTAAAGCCAAGACAAAACATTTTTATTGCAAATAAGTCCTAAAAAAATACTAAATAATGACTCCTTATAAAAAAATAATTAACAAAAAAAAAAAAAAAAACAAAATGGTAATAACAGCATTCGGACTGAGCGCGATGATAAGTTTCTCTTCCCGCAGTTATCAGCTTCTTTTTGCACAGTTACTCAAAACCATGTAGTTAAACAAATTCAATAGAACATTATTGTGAAAATTCACTTCATATAAAATAATAAACATTACAATAACTAAAACACATAGTAAAAATCATTTTTAAGTAAGCAACGTATTAATTTGAATTTAGGTTATTAAATTAATTAAGTTTGGCATTACAAAATTAGTACCCTATAATTAAAGAAAATATCGTGCAAGTGTCTTGCATTTGTTTTTCTAGACAAAAAATATACATAATGTCATTTTAATATCTTTCAATTCACTCCTACAAATCATCTTTTACGAAAAAGTTAATGATGAATCCTGAAAAATCATGTTTTGTTACAAAAGACCCCAAAGTTTAATATTAGTTGAGAAAATTATTTAAAGGAATTTAACAAAAGGGAAGTTTTTCTTCCATAACACCTCTTAAATTTTTTGAACTTGACAATTAAGTGCTTTAATTTATTTAAATTTTTTTTTAACAATCAACCCCATGAACTTATCATTTTTGATACCATCAATCTTTTATGCTCACTTCCAATAAATTTTGGATGGTTTTTTTACATGTGATAATCTAAGAAAGGCGTGACTAATAATTTTTGTTTAATTTAAATACAAATTTATTTGAAAACTTAAAACTAATATAATTTGAATCAAACTTCGACCTAAACTTTTAAAATGAATTTGTGTTGAAATTAAGTAAAAATGATAAGTAATGCTTTTCTTGCGAGAGTTTTTTTCAATGTGGCAAAAAATGATTTTGTCGAATTTCTTTAAGGTCCTCTCTGGGGTATTTAGCACTGATGTCTCTCAAACTTATCACTTTTGGCAACTTATCCCTAAATTTATAATTTTTGATAATTTACCCTATGAACTTGCTAAATTATAGTAATGTATCCCCTATTAATTAATTTAATATTACATTTAATTATGAAAAACCCATAGACGCCTTATATGAAGATCGAAAAATTCTATTTTCAATAAAAATTTTCAAATATAATACAAATCCTAATGCAAATATTCTAATTTCAAATCTTTAATTTAGTGTAAAATTAACTAAAAATTAGGGCCGGCAATTTCGGACACGACACGGTGACACGACACGAGAACGACACGTAATAAATGGGTTTGGACCGCACGTTTAATAATTGGGTCGAAATTGGGTCGACACGTTTAACACAAAAATAAATGGGCCGGAAACGGGCTAACACAATTAACACGTTTATGTTAGAATTTTCAAACTATTCTAAAGCTCTTTTTATAACAAGTATAGGCCCATTTGTGTGTTTGATACAAGACCAGAAAATAACTATTGAAGAATTTTCACTATTGAGACAATATAAATCAAAAGTTATGGAGATGTTGCTTATGATATAAAATAATAATCTTATAATTAACTAGTTAATAATATAAAATTGTAAACAAATTATAGTTAGAGTTAACTAATTAATAATATAAAATAGTAAACTTAATTATGTGTATATATTTGGATTAAGATATTAGGGTAATCTTATAGTTAACAAAGACATAAATTTATTAGGATGTAAAACAGTAAAACTTACTCATCATTTTGAAACTATATTTTTCAAATTTGAACTTCAACTTTTCAAATTCTTATTGACCATGAAAAAAAAATTCAGAAATAATATTTAAATATTCTTGTCATCATTTCTGTATTTTTTACTTGTTGTCTTCGAATTGCTATTGTAGTTTATTCTTTTACTTGTTGTTTAAAGCAACTAAGTATTTGACAATACTATAAAATATGTTTAACTCCAAAACTAGGGCCGGCAATTCCGGACACGACACGAGAACGACACGTAATAAATGGGTTTAGACCGCACGTTTAATAATTGGGTCGAAATTGGGTCGACACGTTTAACACGAAAATAAATGGGCTGGAAACGGGCTGGCCCGAACACGCCCACGAACACGATTTGCCAGCTCTACTAAAAATGATACATTGCAATAATTTCGTAAGTGTGAGGGGGTAAAATGTCAAAAATTAAAAATTTAGGGGATAAATTATCAAAGAATAATAAATTTATGGGGTATTAGTACTAAACACCCGTTCTCTCTCTGTGTGCATAAGTAATTGGGCTGGGCTTGAACCTTGAGCCTAACTCGATTTCTATGCGTTTCTCTTCAGCCACTTTCTGGCGTTCGTGCGCGGGAGGTTGAGCAGAGAAGTGAATTTTGTTGAGAGGAAGAGCAGAGAAGAGAATTCGGAGCAAGCTTTGGGCACCTGAAAAGACACCATCAATGGCGTCGAACAACAATGGCGGCGAAATCCTCATGCTCGAAGCTCCGCCGGAGACGCCCGCCGCACCTACGTGGGGCGTACCGGCCAACGCCGAAATCGTCGATGCCTTGCCTTACATCGACGACGACTACGCCAACCCGGCAGTCAAGAGAGAGGTCGATCGGTTGGTCGAGGAAGAGATGCGTAGAAGCTCCAAGAAGCCCTCCGATTTCCTCAAGGACTTGCCTCCTCTTCCCAAGTCCGATTTCCAGGTCACTTTCTTTCGCTTTCTAGGGTTTGGACTGTTTGGTTGCCGAGAAAATGAAGCTAAATCTTAACTCTCTCTCTATTCTCTCAGGAGCATCCGATGCTCGCTAGAGAGTATGAGCGCGTCCGTGCGGCGAAGCCTCCGGTGATTCTGGATTTCAGTCGCGATAAGTTGGAGACGCCGCCGGTGAACAAAAGGAACGATGAGAGTGCTTGGAAGCAGGCTCTGCAGAAAGCGCAGTGCTCTTTGCAGCACCAAGTTATTAGGTTAGTGCTGTTACATTAACAATTTCTCACACGCACACCAAATGTTTGTAAAAAGTCTTTCTTATGCGGACGATGATGTTTGTAGGTTGGAAAACTTAGACCTGACGTTTAAGTATGGATCCGAGGCCTGGAAGCAGCACAATCGACGCTTGGAAGTGCTTTTGTCAAGGTTTCTACTTTGAAAATTGTATGATTTGAAGTTTTTTAGTTTAATTGATTAGTCAACATAATGGTCAATCATAGTCCAAATCACGGAAAAGATTCAACCCAAATAGAAAGAGACAAATCCATAATCTATTTTTATTTCAAGCAATATGTGGAGTAACTCTGAATTTAGTACTAAAAGCGAGACGTATAGGATTGTGGGTTTTGAGTGGGGTTTGAGGATTTGTTGTTGCTTCTGCTGCCTTGATTTCTTTCCAGTAATGGTGGAATTGGGTTGCAGGTTGTGGACTCTGCTCATTGTTGAAGCAGATCTTCCAACCGTTGGGTTATTCTGTGACTAACTTGGCTTAGTTATAGTAATAGAAGACTGATCGCCAATGACTGAAAGTTCCATAAAATGATATTTCGTGGGGCTAAACTTTTGCTAACATCTTCACTAATAGAAAACATTGTTAGAAGGCATATACAAGCTTTCATTTAAGTTTAAACTATGTGAAAGATTGTCATGTCATACAATGTTACTTGACTTTTGCATCAAATGTAAATAAGCGAGTTCGTTATGCGCACTCTTTATTCAAAATTTTCAGTATGCTTTTGCAGAATGCAAAAGTTAGCTCAGCAGAAATTTGAAAAGATTGAGACAGTTAATCGTGAAAGGAAGTATCATCAGGTGACTTGATTTTCTTCTCATCTGGTAAATGTTGTCATGTGCATTTACTTCAAGTCTATAAGATAGTAATATGTTATCTGTTGTTGTTCAGCAAAACACTGCATATGAGCTTAATGCTCTGTCTGCACAATGGAAGGAGCTCTGCCAGAAGAATATTGAAATTCAAGCTGCATGTGCCCAACTTGAAAACCATATATCAGACTTAAAAAGAGAAGCATCAGAGAGGTAATTTCTGTTGTTGTTGTTGTCTTTATCCATCTGAGAAGTAGAGTTATCTTTTGCTTGTTACCATTTAATTGTTGAGAACTAATAAGTATTTATCCATATAGAGGATGGAGCTTGGAAACAAATGTGGAGAACGTTTCTTTTCCACGCTTGGAATGAGAAGGTATGCCTTTTGTTTTGGCCTTTTGGGATTATATGTTACGTATTTTATATTTGATGTTACATCTATTTTTGTTGCAGACGTGATCTTCAGTAGTAGTTTAGTTTTTGCTCTCCAAATGTAAGGATTAGATATCTAAATCGGTGAAGTGATTTTCCTGATTTCGAGCCTATTTTCTTTATTAAAATAGATATTCCTTCTAACATAAAAATAATGTGCGCTTTCATATTGGACTCTTCTCGTTTTAGGGGATGACACCCTAGTCTTTTTTTCCTGCTATCACGTGATACCCTTTTCTGACTACAATATATGGCCAAAATATGCAGAATGGAGAAACTGCTAGATGTTTATGCTGTGTATTTTTCACTTTCTATGGCTGCATGCATACACATATGGAGTTAATTGTGTTTTCTGTGACAAGATACATGGAGATTTGTATTCTGTCGTCAAATCTTTACCAGAAGCAGAATGTCACAACTGAAATCAAATAAGTTTTCTAATGGGTGTGAGCAGCGAGGGTAGGAATGCATCATTTTGATGTTTGTTTGACCATGAGTAGATAGTTGTTTTCAACTGTTTTCATTGCACTTGATTGGATTCATATGACAAAATATGAATGCTTCACATTGGAGCTTTACCAACTGTAACTAGAAAGTTGTTTTCAAATGTTTTCATTGCACTTGATTGGATTCATATGGCATTTATTTTCCTTGGAAGTTTGGTGTGCTCCAATACCTCTTTAGTGGAAATCCTTATATTTGAAATTTTGATTAAAAGAGGAATTTTTGTTTGTGAAACGGCCTATGTAAGCAGGCAGCAACCCATAAGCACACTTTTGTTACACTTCTTGTGCACTGTGAAAGTTACTTGGATATTTCCTCATCCATTTGTCTGTCGGTCTAATTTCTCTCTTGTGGCCTGCTTTTTTCAGTAAATTGCTCTGGTGTACTCTTTCTTGGAGTACTCTCGTGCTTCAGACTTGTGCATTTTGCTGACTTAGCAGGAATACTGCTCATTGAAATTATCTGGTTATTGCAAAAATTTTGTAACTGATTTAGAACTTTTGCAGACTCTGACAACATAATTGGCTATTATCATTTCATTCTATATTGAGTTTTTATCAAGTTTCCCATTCATATTTCAGGACGTTTTGAGTTTTATGTTCATTGGTTACCATGTATTTTTACGGCATTTTGTTTTCTTGGTCTGTCAAATTGGCACAATGATGCAGATTTCATTTGCATTTTACATACCTTCTGGCGACGTTTGTTCACGTGTTTCACCATGCTCTGATAATGTATGATATGGATTGTGGAGTTATGCCAACTTGGCAGACCATTCAGATTTTAGTGTGAGATAATTAGATATTCGTGATAATTTACTAGGTTCCAGTGAATCCTTGATTTATGTGTTCTTCTTGATGCAGAATTGATTTGATTAACATTGGCTATAGTCTATACAAAAGTTTATAGGATTCATTTTATGAATGCCCTGTGAATTATATATCCTATTTCGTTTTGCTCCCCTAAATTATCAAAACCATTCAACATGCCTCTTGATATACACAAAACAGTTAAAATTGCCCCATCCGTCTATTAGTCTTAGCAGTTTTGCTGAGGTCGCTGTGAAATGTGTATTAAAATTAAACCTTAATTATTGAATTAAATAGAAATATAAAATCAAGAATTGATCCTAAAAAGAAAAGAAAAAAATCCCATGGTAGCGCAAACAAGTTTAGGGCAGAGAAAGGGGAGAGAGATTGAAGGAAAATGGGTAGGTTTAAATTAGAGAGAGAGAGAGGAGAGGTGAGAGAATATATTTCTATTAAAGTTAATTTGTATTTTATTAGGAATTAGTAATTTTCTTATAATTGGGATTTAGGTTTTAAAATATATTTGTTTAATCTTTAATGATATGCCATATCAGCATTTCCATTAAATAGATGAATGGAAGTTCACAGAAGGAGTAGATTGAATTGTTTTACATATATCAAGGTGAATGTTGAATGGTTTTGATAATTTAGGAGGCAAAATGAAATAGGATACATAGTCTAAGAGGATTAGTAAAATTAATCCAAGTTTATATGCAATTGAGTAATAAGAGTAACTTTATCACTAACTAGTGTAGCTAACTTATTATACCTTTTGATTGCAACAGGGTCCTCTCTAAGATCTGGCCGAGTTGATCCAACACTTGGTAGCATGTAGCAGGAATTTCTGGTCTTGAATGGGACACATGTAGGAAAGATCCACAGCCCTTTTGGCTTGAAATGTCATGGAAGAAATCTACATGTAAATCCCTCCGTCTCTTGCTCTAATGCTCTTAGAAAAAGGGGTGGGAAAAAGAAGAAGAAGAAATATAGTCCATGTACACCTGTTGATCTTCCGGGGCTTTCAGTTTTAACTTACTTTTTCTTGGCCTAGTTAACCGTATTCGAAGAATCTTCTAGGTTAATATTTCATTTTTGGGTAATTAGGAAGACTGGTTCTTTGCTTCTAGCTCAGTCATTTGTATTTTAACTAATCAATATATGCTGTTTTCTTCTTCTGGTTATGCTTTTGACTGGAACATCTGTAGTGAATTCCCTAATGAAAAATGCTAAATACTTCAATTAGTGACATGATATGTGATTCTAGCGGACATGCCTAGTAATGAAGAAATTTCTTTGGTTCCCTGTTTGCGTACCTATACTGTCTGTTTTGTTTATAAATTATTTTTAAAGAAATTATAGTATATAGTATTTTTATGAAAATAATTAAAGAAAATAACAAGGTTTTAAAATATTTGAAGTAAATAGTAAATTTAGGTAAATGGAAAGTTAACTAGGTTAACAGTAATTTTATTAGGTAAATAAAATATTTATAAGATGTAAATAAATCTTTTACATGGCAAATTTATTATTTATTGCTTTTTACTCTAAATATTTTTAAATCATTATATACTTATTTATATTAATTACTTAAAAATTGTGATTTACTTCTTTATCTTTATCTTTTTTTTTATGATGCTTTTTTAAAATGTTGATATTTTAGGAACTTGGAAAATTTTTGTGCAAGTCCATTATGTTTTAAAATCCAATAAAGTAGGAATAGCTTATTTGGAATAATGAAAAAAAAAAAAAAAGGAGAGATTAAATGTCATTTTTTTAAAAAAAGGTTTTTAAATTAAAAATCAAAATTTTGTAAAATTAGAAAAATATTCGTTTTGTAAACTCAATATGTCAATTACTGTTTGATCATAATTACTGAGTGATTGATCTATGTTAATATGCATTTTCATTGATTAATTGTGTTTAATCATTAATTGATTGACTATTGTAATTAATCATTGATAAACGGTCATTTTTAAAATAAAATATTTTGATTATTTATTTAAAGAAGTGTTTAAAAGTTATACATTTACTTAATTTTTCATTATGTGAGGTCTATAATGAAAAATAATGGCCTTACAAATACATAATAATAATAATAATAAAGGGTCATGGCATGGCAATTGTTCAAGGCTTTGAAAATCGAAGTATTATTGGAGGGCAATTTCAAAGTTTTTTTTTTCTTTTTTTATTTTTTGAAATTAATATCAAAAGGCATTCATGACATGTTATTCACTCATGGAAGGAAGCACTCATGGGTTGTTTCACCAAATGGTTGTCAGGCATTCATTAAAAGAGAAGACTTTTATCCATGTGGTCGTCTTTCAATCCTTTTAGGATTGTTGATAATTCTACTATTCAGCCACGAACCTTTAGTTTAACATTGAAATTATTTTCCCAGATTTGATTCTCGTTGTCTTTTTTTAGGCCTCATTTTAATTTTGACTATTAAAAAATTAATTTGGTGATGACATGATAGACTCCGGATGATTAACTAAGAGAAATTAATATAGAGAATTCGTCTCCTTATCGTGTCTAGGAAAATGAATTCTTATTTATGGAACTGAAAACATAAAAATAATAAAATCACTTCAAATCTTTTAATTCACCGAGAAAAAAAAAAGAAATAATTTTGAGTAGACATCAATTAATGGACATAATTTATTTATTGTTTATTCTGATAAAAGAGCATTCATCAACAGTACAAGTCATAGACTTTCAGTAATAAAAGATTGATAAATCAGCTCTGTTAATAAAGCCCAAAGAAGAATGAAGTGGCAGAACATCTTCAGACACAACTCCTCCTTTGAAGACTAGTCCTATCCTCCAAAAATTCCTTCCATTCCCTATGTTCGAATTCGGTGACTATTTTCGGATTTCAAACTGATTATCCTGTTTGAACTTTGGGCATGACTGATTCAAATTCATGTTTAACAGAGACGTATGTATGTTTTGGTGAATCCTTAGTGAATCATTACTCAAGAAATTATAGTAAATAGGTCATTTTTTTTAAATGTTAGAAGTAAATAGTATATTTTGAAAATGATTGGATAAATAACATATTTATGGTAAATTTTTAATTATGATTATTTTTTAAGGTAATTTTATCGTAAATATAATTTGTAAATAAATTATTTACAACAAATATGATATTTATTGGAATATTTTATATATTACAATATTTTTAAGATAAATTTTGTCATGAATATACTTCGTTAATACAATATTTATCGTACATATGCTATTCAAACATCACCAAAAAAGCTTTTTGCTATTTATTTTTATTACTAGAGGTTTTGATCTATATCTTCCATCCTTATAACTTATATCATAATCTTTATTTTATAATGGATTGTTCAATATCATAAGTTAGTTTTATCAAAATCGCGTTAATAATATATATGTTCTTTTTGTTTTATATTTTAATTAATTAAACAATAATTAAAATTGATAACATAGCTAAATCGGACTTAACAAAAAAAACAAGTTATAAGAGAAAATTAGGTTGAGAGTCATGTTTTGATTATTTTTTTATAATTTTATTCACTATAATATTAAAATTTTATTATTTAAAAATTATCAATTTTAATATTATAATAGACATAAATATAAAGAGATGTTAAATTTATGATATTCTTACGTATAACTCATAGTATAATTAATTTATAAGTGGGAAGAGCTCTATAAAAAGAACTCGTGTGAAAATTAAAATTATAGTTAAATAGAAGAGTAATTTGAAGCTAATAAATTAGAAACCACAGTTGTTACGCAAAGCCAAAAGTATCAAATACACAATTATCACACATATATATATACATATATATAGGAATACTATAGGTTGCGGCAGTCCCTATAGGAATACTTCCCAGTCTGGCTTCCGGACGTCATCTCTTTCATTGTCAACGGCGATAAGCTTCACCTTCCCTTGCTGCCGCTGCTTGTCCTTGGTGTCCGACTTCCTGACGTTGCCATCGTCGACGGCGAAAAACTTCACCTTCCCGTCGACGGTGAAAAACTTCAACTTCACCTTTCGGGAAGTTTTTCACCTTCGCTTGCTGCTGCTGCATACAAGGATTTGTTTCTCAATTTAAGATCTTGTAAGATCATCCTCAACACACAACTCTATTATGACACAAACTAATGTAACAGTAATTTCAAACAAAGTTTATCTCGAATGCATTTACTTCAAATGTTACTATCCAAAAGAAATATTTCATCTATATATCTTTTTATTAATTTCCAACAATTAGGGTATGTTTGATTAATTCATTCCAATCAACTTTTTTTCAAAATTTGTCTCTCTCTAAAAATCCATTTCAATATTTAAATACATAGATATCGTTTAAAAACTTAAACTTGAAAAGTCCATAATTTTTAAATTGAAATAAATTTTTTTTTTTATAAATTGTATAGAATGAGAAGATAAACAAAACAATATCTATATTAATTTTTCCAAATAAAAAAAAATACAAACACCAATACTGACTCAAATGACCTTATAACATGGAGAAATTTAACCCCAATTACGGATCACAGAAAAGTATAAAACATGCATTGAATTCCAACAACAGGAAATCAAAATGGTATACTAATTATCATGCGCACATATTGTTGTTTTAACAACACTACTATCAATGGAAAACTCCAATTGATTAAGATCAAGAGACATGTACTAAAAAGGTCACCACCAAAATTGTATAGAAATAACTTTAATAGATTGGACATACAACTAAAACAAGAGCGTTTGGAGACTATTTCTGTTATTACAAATTAATGATATATCGAAAAAATACAACATCTACATGACAGAAACATCATCGCCTTTTAAACAAACTATCATAAAGGGGAGAAAAAATCTGACTTTATGGATAATACCTCTGGTGACAACTAACAAATATAACCAAAAAATTCAAACGCATCCCTTCCAACCACTAAGTCATATCCTTGCCCCAAAACCATCATTGGATCAAAAAGCATCTTCTTGATGACCAACAAGAGCGACACCGGACTTCACCTTAAAGGAGAAATACGAACCCTAGTAAGAAAGATACGAACGGTGCAAATCATAATAAGGGAGAGGGAGAGAGAACGACCTTTTAATATGTAAAATGAGTATTATAGTATATTTATTGACTTTTTTTTTAGGAACACATTTCAAGTTTTTATACTTTTAACTCTAAATGATTAATTTTCAACTAAATGCACATTTGCAAAGCTCAACTCAACTCTAAAATATAAATGATCAATCATATATGGATTAGTTTTTATTATTAAAAAACAAAAATAAAAGAAGAGAATTATCTATCAGTATAGTGTTGTGCCAGATTTGACGAAGCACTATACACTACATAATTTCATTTTAGAGTTGTATGAGCGTTGGGTCTGAAGTTCAATCTTGCGCTCTCTATTTTGCAGCTGAGATGTAGTTGCTCTTTGTAGTCATCTTTGGACTTTGGCTGATTCTTTATAAAGAGCGGTCCAATTCAGTTTCAATTATTATTTCATTTTTGGGTTTAGTAAATTGACTCCTAAAAAATTATCTAATTCATATTTACCCCGGTTGCATATTTAACAACAAAATTAATTACTTTTATCTACCCATTAATGTATCTGTCTAAATTAAAATATGAATTAGTAAATAAATAGTTTTAATTTTAAAATTTGAAAAATATATATTTCTAACATTTAATATTTAAAACTTACATTTAATTCATGAAAGTTATAAACTCAAATTTGTTAACTTTTTAAAAATCATTTATAAAATTTATTAATTTTTCAAAAAAAAAATAAAATTAAAATTAAATTAAAAAATATAATTAATTAAAATTAAATTATAACACTAAACTAATAAATAAAAAATTTTAATTACTTAAAAAATAACAAAAAATTTACTAATTTTTTAAGATTGGTTAAGTACCCAAATAAAAAAAAAAAAAAAAATCTCACTCTCTACACCTCTCTTCGTGGGGTGTTTAAGATTTTTAAAGAGCGTCTCTTGAAGGACAAGAACAGACAGCTACACCTTAAAAATGAAGATTTGACCATTACAGATATATTACTGGTGTGAAGGTGACGGTTTGAAAGGCCTTTGTTTGGACAAAATATAAGAGAAGGATCATTACTTTGACAGCACTTTCAAACTATCTACTTTCACTATAATGGTCATCTTTTTGCCTGCAGTTTTTTTAACGTGGTAGATTTTCATTTTATTTGATAAGTTTGTGCAAATATAATAATTACATATCATATTCAGATTTGATTTAGTTTTATTATTTTGAACGTTTATTTTCAATCATTAATAATAATGATGATTAATAATAAGAATGATCTTCTCATCCCCTTGATGATTTAATGATCCTGCTAGACAAACACCACTGCAATTTGAACTTATGACCATTCATGGCGTTGATGATCTCTGCAATTTGCAATCAGAACTCCCAAATAATCAAATAGTCTCCACGGTTGGTTTAGAATGTGTTATGTATGGTTGGGACTTTGCCATGTAAAGCTTGATGCATTCCCACTTTTAAAGTGTACTGTGTACCATCCTATTTTTGAGACTCAGACTAACAACAAATTTTTGCACGGATAGTTAAGTATAACGGCACAATTACAAGACCTTTACATTTCATTAATCAATTTGTAACTCAGATCTTGTAATATTAATATTAATATTAAGTTTAAATTTTTTCTGAAAACAGAAGTACTGAAAATAATTTATTACATTAATTTGTAAAACTACCAACTGTTGGTATTCATGAATAAATGCGCAGAACTACAGATGCCTTTTAGAGTAATATTAGAAGATGCACTTTCCATTTGGGGTTAAAATCCGTCCGAAAGCATTGTGGGTTAACAACAATAGATATAGGGCTTTTTTGTATTCATACACCATAACCTATAATAAAATTGTCATTTACCTCCTAAAACTTTTAAATTTCACAATTTACATCTTCCATTTTCAAATATGTAAAAATTTACATCTCATTGATAAAAATATCAATTTTTCAAAAAAATTAATATTAATTCATAATATAAATAATCATTTTTTACTGTATTAATTAACCATTTATATGTAAATGAAATACCAATTTTCATTAAAAAAAAATCATCATTATTTATCAAAAGAGTGTAAATAATTACGGATTGATAAATGTGAATCGTCAAAATTAAAAAATGCAAATGTAAATAACAACCCTACAACAATACAAGTATACTAGTCTAAAGAGCTCTTAAAAAAAATCCAAGCTTTTGTTAAAAATTAACGAAAGTACCAGTTAAATAAGGGTAAAGTGTAAATTGGAGGAAAAAAAAACTACGGAGTTCATAATTCATTTACAATTAACCCACACATACAATGGTTTGTTTCTCAATTGTACGATTTTATTTTATAACGAATCAACCAAAGATGACAACTAAACAAAAAAACAGCGAGCAAGTTCCTAGGTTCGGCGGTTCTTTTTTTTTTTTTTGAAACAATTTTATTTCTCCAGCAGTTAAAAATATATATTACAGAATTCCAATATTACAAAATCATGCAATCATTTAAAGACCGATCTAAATCTTCAAACGGTAGAAACAACACTATCCAGAACAAAAGATTTAAAACGACAGGTTAATATATAGCACTAATTAATCAAGAGAAACAAGGAAGCGAAAACTCATAATTTCTTGGTAATTAAAACCATCAGATCTGTGGCCACAAGGAGAGAAAAATCAGAAATTGATGATAACGTTGAGACTGGGTTTGGTGGGGTCCAGTGGGAGGAAGCGCAGAGCTCCCTTCAATCCAAAGAGAGATCGAAACTGAAGGGGGAGAAATTGAGCTCCTGAGGTATGCAAGCCATAGCCTATCATCTCATCTGATGTCGTTTCTTCCGTATATATATATACATGAAAAAGAGATATATAGGACTATGGGATCCATAACCCAGCAGCACAATCCACCCAGTAAGATCCTTTTTTGGACTTCAAGGAGCTCTACTCCTCCCTTCTTTAACCCTACCTGTCTGTTATAATTTCCCATCAATTGAAAGTTATTACACAACAAAAATATACATATTTCTACAATATCGAATCTAATCGGAGAACTAGTATATCATAACCCTAACGATTTTTCAACAACTTTAAACACATAACTATAAAGAAGTTAAAACTTAAAAGAAAGTGAAACGTTACATAGATAGATAGATAGATAGAGAGAGAGAGAGAGAGAGAGCTAGGTTAAGAAAATACCCTTCAAGTTCATCCTCCGAAAACAGATCTAACCAGCAAGATTGCAATTCTTCAAGAAAATCAACTACAACTATAAAAAGAATACGCACACACACAGATATATATATATATGTATATATGTAACTTAAACCGCAGCTCGATAGAAGAACTTAACAAAGTAGAATAGGATTTTGTTTCAAACCGTACAGAGACATTAGAATCCAACTCAAACTCAAATGAACTCTCTTACAAAATAAAAATAAAAAAATAAAAAGACAAAACAAAAAAAAGGGGATTATATCTTATAGATCATCTAGTGGAGGAGTACGAATTTGGAAGAAGATGTTAAATCAAAATAAGAAAAAGAAAAAAAAGATTAAGCTTTATCTGCGCCAAAATATGCGCAAGAACAAGAAATAAAAATCATCTCAAAAGTCTACCTCAATAAAAAAAGCTTTTGGAATACGCCTTAACCTACCCTTCTAACCATGCTAGGGTCAAGAAACTAGAACCACCCATTTTTTTTTTTTTTAAATCAACTACTCAAATGATGCAGAACGATATAAAGGTGAAGCTGACAGGAGGGAGGGCAACTTTTATAGTGGGTTTGGCTGTGGGTGGTGAATTATGGTGGGTGGGGGTCGGCAGGGCCTGTTTTTCTATATCCCAATAAAGAAAATTTGAAAAAAGAAAAAAGAAAAAGTCTTGGGAACCGGCTTTCTTAAGATTCCCTGATAATCACGTGCCTTGTTGCCCACGATGTGTTTCAGAAGTCATCTCCAATGTTGTTTTGACTGTACTCTCTTTCATTGATGCAAGAGACGGACATGCTATGCACTAGGTCTCTCTGATCAACAATACCAACAGTTCTTTTCTTATTTTCTTTTTTTTTTTTTTTTTTTTGAGAATTTCTTACCTTTTGAATTTCGTCTAGAATGGTCAATTCTTTTGTTAACGTCCAATTAAAATTAGGGTCCGCTCGGACATCAATGAAGTAGAGGATAAATACTATTTATATTTTAAAATTTAATCTCCAAATCAAAATTTCTATTTTTTATGTTTTTAAAAATTTTAAACTTTAAGGGTGTTTGGTGAATAAGTTGAGTTTTAGTTGAGTTGAGATTTTTAAATTTGAGTAGTAATTTTTATTGACTTTTTTAAAAAAGAAAAAAACTTTTTCAGAAAAAGATAAAAAATATGATGAAAAAAGTACAGTTTAGTTTGAGTTAGTGTTAATGTCAAACAGGTCCTTAAAAGTTTATAATTTTTTCTATTTTAAATTAAAATAAGATAATTTTTATATCAATATACTCATAATGATTAAAAGAATAAGATAAGATTTATTTTTGTATTTTTTTCATACACATTTTAAATTTTTATACTATTTTCTATATCATATAATTTTTTCAAAACTTTTTCCTTCAAATTCACATTTTTAACCAAATTTTTAAAATATCATCTCTAAATATCCTCCCAAAAAGATCCCTTAGCATGTGCTTAGCGCAGAAATGACAATGATGTGGATTTGGTACGTAACAATCTTCTCGTAAACTTACCCTACAAATTAAAATATTCTTTATACCCGTCCCTGTCATAGGTTTAGAATATCCGTATAATATCTCATTTATCCGATTAGTTATTTTCATTCTTTATAAAACAACAATGCAAAATATAAAACATACACATATATATAGGATTTTCAATTAAAATAAACGAACCCATAGTTTCCATTATATTATATTTTAATAAATTTATACATATTATAAAACAACATATGTTAAATATAAAATTAGTGTATAACTAACGAAAAATAGGGTTAGGGGCCCCTAAACTCATCCCCACTTTGTAATTAGTGATTTTTAAAATTTTTAACCGATTTATAATCCGAACCCGTTTAGACTGAATTTTCGCTATCCCATTCAAGACGGGTCTGCATGAGTCAATGAGTTTATGGGGAAAATTGTGATCCTTAATTTGACATCTTCAATTTAAAAAATTCGACTCAATTTTTACTATCTTCTAAAAAGTCAACTCAATTTAACTATTCACAATTCCTACTATAACTTAAAAACTCAAATTTTAAAAAGTTTATAACTTTACATATATAAGTTTAAATGTGATGATTCTTTTAATTTTATTGAATTTCGAGAGAAATGAAATAAGATCTATACTGATATTTTTTTAATAAATCTCACCAATTTTTTTTATTTTTTTTTTTTCAATTTTGTTTGGGGGATGTTGCCAATGGCAAACAAGTTAGTGTGTATGGTTAAGATAGAAAAAGTGGGAATATAGTCCATTTTATCATTAAATTTTAAATTAGTCTCACCTAACTTTTTTTTTAATTATTAACATTTGAATTATTTTTATTAAAACACTTTTGTTAGAATTTATGTTAAAGAGTCAAATACAACAGAAAAAAGACAACATAATGCACTTCTTACATCTTTTTTTTTAAAACAAAATTCTAACAAAGATGATGAGTGGAACTAATTGAAAATTCAAAAATAGATAGAGTTTTTAAGTTCATGAAAATGATCGTGATGTTTAAAGGATATAGATGAGAATAATCCTAAAAAAATATTTATGTCCAACAAAAACCATATCGTTGGTTGTTGACATTTGACAACAATGGAAAATAGGAAGGAATGAAGTGAGTGGAGGGAAAATTGAATGGAATATGAAAATGTGTTTGTTTGGTAGGACGAAAGGAAGAAAGAATGGAAAGAAAAATATGATGGAAAAAAATTCCAATGGAGCCCATCAAATTTTATCTCTCGAACATCGGATGGAAAACAAAAATCCACAATATATTAATTAAAATTAAAATTTTGTTTTTATTCTTAAATTAAAATAATACAAATAAATGGATAAAATACTAATTGTATAATTTTTTTATTTTCTTTCTTTCCTTTTTATCAAATAATTTATAGAAAAACTAAAATATTTTATTTCTCTCTTTTTTTCTTTCCTTCTTATCAAACATAGTCTTAGTGTTAGCATACAACTGTTTATCATGCTTTAGTGAAGTGTATGTGACAATGGTTTTTCAAGACCGGACCATTGTCAAAAGCTAATATTCCACAACGGGTTTTAGCTTTGTGTGAACTATTTTCAGCCATATTCAACAACATATTTCATGAAACCGGCACTGAAGCCAATTGCCAATCCACTATTGTAATCTTCATGTATTGATCAGTTAGATAACATGTATAGGATTTAATTTATCATTTTACGATAACTAAATATTATTTTAGCAAATTATCTTCATCTGTCACTTATTTAGCGTTTGTGTCATGGAGGGAGAAATAGTGAAATATTTGATAAGTATGAGTGTCAAATGCCATGACATGTTAAGCATTCGTTTAGCCAGCCATTTTAGATATAAGTTTTTCATATAATCAATAAAAATTAAAATTAGCTTCTAAAAAATCAATCAACTATAACTTAGAAATTTTATTTTAGACCAATGCACCAAACTCATCCTAAGATTTTGGGATATAAAGTAAGACAACCTATTTTTTTGAAGATTAAGAATACATTTGGTTCACCAATTGAAGATAAAAATTTAAAATTAGAATTAATTAATTTTTAAAAATTAATTATAATTTTTATTAATTTTTTAAATAAAAAAATTAAGATAAAAAATTTAAATTGAATATGTCAAACTAAACAGAAACTAGGGGCGTTTGGTGAATGAGTTCAGTTTGAGTTGAGTTGAGATTTTTAAATTTACATAATAATTTTTATTGATTTTTTTAAAAAAGATAAAAAATATAATAAAAAAATATAATTTAATTTAAAATAAATTAACCAATCAAATAAATTCTAAAATTAAAATAAATAAGGAGGGAGGTAAAAAGCGAAGAGAAAAAGACCTTTATAGGAGCTTTTACGGGAGCAATCTCTTCTCTTGCATTATTCACTATAAAATAATTTTTAAATCATTAAATTAATTTTTTAATAAATATGATTAAAAAATGTATAAATTTTAAACTTTTGTTTAATTTCTTTTAGGATTAGGGATAGAATTTTTAAATTAAAATTAATTATAAATTTTATTAATTAAAAAAATAAAAAATAAATAAAAAATAATAATTTAATTAGAATTAAATATAAACGCAAAGTAAAAGATAAATTTACGAAAGAAATAATACAAAACTGTTCAGTCACGGTAAAAAAAGTAAAATCCAACCACTCATAATAGTACATAGTACATAAAAAAAATAAAACGAAATTCGAGGTCCTTTTAATAAAAAAATCATTTTTTAATGCAAATATTCATTATATATATATATTTTTTTTTTTCTGAGCAACAGGCGAAGTAAGTTGTCTGACAAATGAAGCAGGTCTCGTCTCGAGACATACGGGAATAATTAAAGCTGGGCTCGGCGCATTGTGCAACGGATCTACTGGCTAGTACTTTTCGAGATCTAGCCCTAGATTTATGTGCTTTACTCCTCTGCATGAAGGTCCATGGAGAAATATATGTTACCAGTCTAAAAAATAATAATAATAAAGACGTAATGGTACGAGATAATCTTAAAAACGAGAATAAGAATATTTTATGTTCGATAAAAGGATTGTAATTTTTGAATTACAGGTAAGTCAATCCTTCGGAATTCATTTTAACTTATTTTAAGGTAGTTTAAAATCCATCTAAATAAGATATTATTTAAATTTATGAAAAATCTCACTACAAAAAACTCGTTTAAAAACAAAACTTAAAGAATATTTGATAAATGAGTTAAATTTAAATTAAATTAAAAATTTTAAATTTAAATTGAATTAATTTTTTAAAAATAATTACTAATTTTATTAATTAAAAAATAAAAAAATAAAAATTAAGAATAAAAAATATAATTTAAAGAGGAGTTTGACATAATCATCTAAACTTTTTAATTTAATTTTTTTTGTTTTTTTCTCAAAAATTTTTATCTTTTTCTCAAAAAGTTTTTATCTTTTCTGAAAATTCAAAAAAATTCAAAAAAATTTACTATTTAAACTTAAAAATCCTAACTCAAACTACTCCACCAAACACTCCCTAATTTGAATTGAATTGTATTATCCACCACCCTCTCAACCGATCAATAACCAACACCAAGACCATTGTTCACCACCAGTACAGCAACACGTGCTCGCCGCAACCTCGTCAGATATAGCCACCACCTCGCCGGAACTTTGTTGCAAACCCAATGGAGCTCGTCGTCGCTGCCCCACTATCCCGTCGCATTACCGATCTCTCCCACAACGCAAGACTTGCAGATCCGCCTCTCCATGCCACCCCGAGCCCACGTTACAAAGGTCGCCATAACCACCCCACAAAGGTCGCAATCACATCGTAGCATCGCCGCTCCCCGCCCTGCGAAATCTACGTCCGCCCATCCCAGTGTCGTTGGGTCATTCTGGCTTTTGAATCCCAGCCCCATGCCCAGATCTGATAAGCTTGGAGAGGAGAGGAGTGAGGGAGATTTTTCTTTTTTCAATTATTATTGTAATTTTTTTGTTTTCTTGTTTTGATTTAATTTTTTTTTTCAAAACTAAGCTCTCACAATATTAAAAAAACGTAAATGATAAAATAATTATTTTCTAATCTAATATTATAAGATTTAATTTTTTTTAAGATATAATTGATTTTAGAACAAATACATTACAAGTTTAAATTAGTCTCCAAATATTTTTTTCTTTTTTTAGAAAAGTCTCTAAATAATATTAAAAAAACGTAAATTCTATATAAACAAAAGCCTAAATATATATATATATAAGGTGTGAAATGATAAGTTGATAATTATCTAATTTAATAAGATTAATTAATTTTAAATTATTTAAATTAATTGATTTTATAAGAAAAATATATTTATGTTATTGTATATAAACAAACATTTAATAAAATTATATTTCTAAAAATGTGAGAAAATAATATAGATATACCTAAATGTGATAATTCATGATGATATTTGAGAATTATACAACTCCGACTGATTAGGACGTATCAAATACCCTCTCATTGTTTATATTATTAGACGGTTTGACTTTTTCAATGATACGGTGAATATGGACTCGATTAAACGAATTTCTCGTTACACCTTACCGTAGGATAATCTAATCGCACTGACAGCGAAGCACATCTGGTGCGCAGTTTAACAGATCGGCAGCGCACGATTTGGGAAAAAGCGGCATATCTGATAACGTGCGCACTGTAAAGTGGGGGACGACTGACGAGACAGCCAAGCATTTGTCGTGTAGTCGCATCAATGTCGCTTTACTCTAATCAATGTTCGAATCTTTATTGAACGACATAATTGGGTACATTAAGATTTTAAAATAGCAAAAAAAAAAAAAAAAAAAAAAAAGAAGAAAAAGAGAGAGGGCAGAGAGACAGAGTCGTAGAAATTAGTAGACTTTTGAATGTGTTATGGTATTTGTATTTGGTGTTGTTTTTGAATGAAATTGATGTAATTTTTTTAAAGTATGAAATCGATGTATTTAAATTAATGTTGTGTTTCATAAGACACTTTGACTTAAAATTTTTAAGTTTAAATTTATTGATTTTTTAAAAATTAATTATAATTTTTAATAATTTATTTTTAAAAATTAATATAAAAAATATGAGTTTAAGATAGTTTGTCAAATATTTATTAAATATATGTATTTTAATATATATTTGGATATCATATTTTATATATTTAAGCATATGAATTCTTTTGTAATGTGTTTAGATGTTAATATTAGAAAGTAATGGTGTGTTTAAGAGAAATATATGTATTGAAATATGTTTATTCAATGGTTATATTAGTGTTTGTATTAAATTTTATTTAAAAAGTTGTGTATTTAAATACAAAACACTAACCAACACTAATAATCAAATGAAAATTTTACTGTATTACAAAAATAGTATATGAGAATATCATATTTACACGATAAATAGTTGATTTATATGAAACATTAATCCGGATGACATATTAATTTTGAAAATTGAAAAATTTTTACCAAAAAAAAATATTTGTCTTAATTTTTTCCATTATTCTTTTATTTTGAAAAAGAAAAATTATATTGTTTTCAAAACTACTAGTATGGTACTCTTTCGGAAAAAAAAAATGAAATCTTTTTATAATGTACTATTCCCAATATAATTTTTCTCATTCTAAATAACTTTTTGTTTTCATGTATCTATTTTTGAAAAGGAAAATTTTCTTATTTTAAATGAGAATGTCTTTTCTTTTGAGAATAAGATAGTGTTTGGATGTATAATAAAATTTTCTTTTTGAAAACAAAAATTATTTATTTTCCTCATTCCAAACAACTTTTTGTTTTCACGTGTACATTTTCGAAAAGGAAAATTTTCTTCTTTTAAATGAGAGCGTCTTTTCTTTTAAAATAAGATAGTATTTGGATGCGTAAAAAATTTTCTTTTTGAAAACAAAAAATTATTTGGAATGTGAAAAAATGATGTTGGGAATAGTGTATTATGAGAAAATTTTAAAAAGATTTATTTTTTTTTCCCAAAAGTGTACCGTACAAAGTAAGCGTAAAATGAGATAATTTTTCTTTTTTAAAATAAGAGAATGATAAAAAAAGTTGAAACAAACACTTTTTTACAAAAATTTCCAATTTTAGAAATTGGATATGTCATCCAAACATAGGATTAAAGCTTTTGAAAACATAATTTTTTTTACATGTAGGATGTTAGTACTTAAATTTGCGTGGAAAGCAAGAATATGTAAATTTACTAGAAATACCAGATTTATCGAGCTTACTATGTTAATTGGATATTTACTAATAATTTTTTATTTACCATTTTTTTTAGATTTTTAGCTTATGTTTGTTTCGTCAATTGGAGATGAAATTTTGAACTTGGAGTTTATTCACTTTTTAAAAATTAAATATAAATTTTGTTGATTTTTTAACAGAAGACAAACACTAAGATGAAAAAGTACAGTTTAGTTGGAGTTAAACTTAAACTTTAAATAAAACCTTAGTTTATCTTATATTACTGTTATTTATATTTAATAGGTGTAAAATAATATATTTACCATTTCCTAAAATATACTTGGATAAATTGCTTATTTAGTTCTGCAATTTTAGATGGTATTTGGTACAACCACTCAAACCATCCAACCCAAACTTTTTTTTGTCTTTTTCTTAAAAAGTTTTTGTCTTTTTTCCAAAAAGTTTTTGTCTTTTCTGAAAATTCAAAAAAATTTACTATTGAAACTTAAAAATCCCAACTCAAACTACTCCACCAAGCAAACCCTTAACCTTATTCAACTGTACTCCCTAAACTTTTTTTTATAGCTAAAAAGCCCCTAAATTATTAAAATATTGCTACAATAGTATTTTCCCTTAATTTTTTGACGGAATATGTTAGTAATTTGGTTAAAAGTGGTGCTAACTACATTTCCGTCAAAATATTAATAGAAAGGACTTCTGTAGTAACGTTTTTAATAGTTTATGATCATTCTAACTATGAAAAAAAGAACAGCCTTAAACTATTAAAATGTTATTGTAATAGTCATTTTCAATAAATTTTAGACAGAATCCGTTAGTAATTTGATAAAAAAAATAATGTTATCTAATATATTCCGTCCAAAAATTAATATAAAGAACTATTTTAGCAAAATTTTAATAGTTTAGGGATATTTTAGCTATGAAAAATATTTAGGGATCAAAGTTATATAAAGTTAAAAATTTAGGAACTAATCTAGCAATTTACTAAAGAATATCTAACAAAAAAAAAAAAAAAAACCCAAATTTAACCCCAAATCCCAAACTGAAGAGATATGATTTTGAACCAGGGGCCGAAGTTAGATAGATGTTTTAGTAGGGCACATAGCAAAACTTTTTTAAGAAGAAATAAATAACATCAATGTATAAAATTAAATGGTAAAATTTTAGTGGGTGCTATTAAGAATTTCAATTTATAACGGAATAAAGTTGAAAAATGATAAAATTTTAGGTAAAGTTAAGTTTGTGGAGGTTATGTGAGAATTTTTAATATTTAATAGAGAAAAAAATTGAAAAAACTATAAAATTTTGGGGTAAAATATGAAAGAAAAAAAATTCTGTGGGGGCTAGAGCCCCCAGTAAGCACTACTTCCCTTCGCCATTGTTTTGAAGTCAAATGGAGTAAAAAAAATCTCTTGTGTCAACACAAAGCTGCTGCCAGAGAAGAAGTTGATCGCCGTGATTCTCCGTTGCAACTGTCTCACAACTCGTGATTCCCGCTGTTGTGGGAATTCTCGCCCTCGCGATTATGGTTGTTGCAGGCGAAACTATAGTCGGAGAAGAGAGTGATGGCCACACGACTGTTTTCATGCGAAGAGAAGATGTTTGAAGGTATTTAGGGTTTTCAAAATCATTTGAGTAAACTTTGCTACTAATTTTAATTTATGCTATCATTTAACATTCTCCTATTAAAATATGCCGTTTATTATTCTTAATTTTTTATTTTAGAAATTTTAATATTCGTTTGGTATTCAAGTTTAACTCTAATTGAATTGTATTTTTTCATCTCAATATTTGTATTTTTCTAAAAGTCAACAAAAATTATAATTAATTTTTAAAAACTCAACTAACTCTGACTTAAAATTTTCATTTCTAACTAGTTTTCTGAATTATAATTGGTGGTTGACTTGTTTTTGGGTTTTAATGGGCAAATCTCATTGTGCACATCATGTGTACATGAAGTCGAGGTGCACAAAAACATCTGCAACCTGCTTATTTGTCCGCTTCGCACCGTTCTATACTGTTATAGGCAGATTTTTCGAAAATCACTCTTCAAAAGGATGGGGCGGTTGTGGTTTGAAGTTTTGTACCACGGTTTGAAACCGCCCCACCCGTCTAAAAATTTTATTTATATTTTAACATATATATATATATATATACACACACACATGCATATTTTTAATTTAAAATATTAAAAAACATAAAATTCAAAAGTCTCATAATGTGGTTTAAGTTTCTAAAACATCACTGACTTTGATATTTACTAACTTTTAGAATCTCTTTCAATTCTCATTAATTGTCAAATCAATTATAATCTTTCATCTTCATTATTCTCAATTTATATTATAGTTATCAAATGCTAACCTTATTTCCTCCTTTACTCTATATTTGTTCTAACTTTAGAATATGTATGTTTCTTTATTGAATTTTGGGCTTTTAGATATTGGATTATGTACGGATTGTACCTTTAAATTATATGATGATCTTCGAGTTTAGTTTTTGCATTGCATACTTAGCTCAAATTGTGTTTGCGATGATATTTTATCAACAAGTACAAATATCAAACCGCTGAATATACCGCCCAAGCCATCCGCCAAAAAAACCGCCTAAACCGCTTAAACTGTGGATAGTTATAGTTTGGCCTTTTCATTAACTACCAAGAAATAAAACCGTCTAAACTGCCTGCCGTTCACCACTAACATGAAGCACGTACACTAAGAATATGTTTGGTAGGAGGGATGTAGAAAGTTGGAAAGATAGATAATGTGAAAGATGGAGAGGATGGTAGGAATATTTCATGTTGTTTGTTAAGATGGAGAGAGTATTAAATGATGAATGCTTGTTCTTGAACTAATTACTATATCTCCATTTATTTTTTCGTTAAAAAAAAACCAAGGACAAATTTGTCTTTTCAATTGAAAGTTGGAAGGAGAGCTTATATCATTCCGCTGATGTATTTTGGTGGACCCAGAGGGAGAGAGTGTCCCTCCATCTCTCCATTCCCTCCTTATTTCCTTCTAACCAAACAAGGAAGGATTATTTACATAAATGTCTTAATTAAAAACTATGATTTAAAAAATGTCTATGGGGATATTTGGTGAATGAGTTTGAATTAAGATTTTTAGTTGAGTTTGAGTTAAGTTAAGTTAAGTTTAAAAGTTGAGTGCTTGGTAAGCAGTTTGAGATAAAAAGTTTAACTTGAGTTGATTGTTTGGTAACAAAGTTTGAGTTGAAAAGTTAAAAAAAAAAAACAAGGACCCTGTTTGGATGTTCAAAATTTGAGTTAAACAAAATTTTTTTTAATTACATTCTATTGGAGGTTTTAGTGAAGAAAAATGGAAAAATTAAAATAAGCTCAATTAATAACAAACATATACTTGGGACATCAAAAGCTTATGTAAATTTTCTTACATAGTCATAAAATACTCCAACAAAAAGTACATATTTAGTCAGTAAAAATTGATAAAAACAAATTAATAATTACAATCCTAATCTGGCGCAACTAGATAAAATTGAGCTTGCTTTCACGTAGATTTATACCATGGAGATGATTGATATCTTTCCCATATATCATCAGCCATTACATCTCTCATTTGATTCATTGCACTCCTCTTCGAGTCATGTTGTTGCGTTTCTATACTTGGGCCAGTACCATCGATCCCGTCGTCAAACACGTAATCCGTGTTAACATTGACAATTCCACCTACAGGCACACAATCTGTCGCATACTCTTCAAGAAATGGATCCCCAACCTGTACTATCCTTATGAAATTATGCACAATCGCACACGCCATGGGAATCATTACTTGTTTCTCCATTAGATAGCTGTTGATGCCTTTAAGTATTTTAAATCTTGCCTTCCAGATACCAAATGTTCGCTCAATACAATTCTACAGCAATGAATGTGTGTATTAAAAACTTCCCTGCGGTTGCCTAGCCCGACACGACGTCTTCGATATTTTGGTAAATGATACGTCTCTCGTCGAAATGGGCTCATGACATAATCCTTATTAACATAGCATGAATCTGCTAGGTAATATTTGTTGGGATCTATATGTGCCATAAGGATAGAAAATCAATATTAGGGATTTTCTGTAAATATGACATTTTGATATTAATAAGAGGAGGTTATTCATGTTTAATAAGTTGTGTCCTATTTACTTTCATTTGTTGATTGTATGGTTGAGCAAACATAAAATACTCCTTGACTATTGGAAATATATCGGATTACCATATGTATACGGGGTATACATAAAGACATGGCAATTTGATAACAGTCAAAATAAATAGTCCGCAATCGATGGAATAAGATTTGGGGATCTTATTCATGATAAGATTGTACAAGTTGTCTACTTCCTTGGAGGGATGGTTTGTCTTGACCATCGGATTGGTTCCGAGTGGAAACTTTAATGTATACCAGTATTGAGGTATGAATTGGATTGGACCTAAAGTGTTAATTGATTCGGTTTAATAATTCCGTTTATAAGAATCAATGAAGCTTTGATTATCATTCTGTATTAATCTTAATCCTGAAATGATTACTTGAGTTCGTATCCATGACTTATGTACTTTAATGCACTACAGGTGAGACACTGTTAATTTATGGTCAATATACTTGTGTTTTGGGTGCATGACTTATGGATAGAGAAATCAAGATTCATAGATATGGAATCCATAGCTATCTTAACGATAGTACATGTTATCTACTTAAAGGCATTATTCGGGATTGAAAGATAGTATAACAAGATCTTGGCCATCGGTTTACTTTGTGTTCTCTGATGGTTTACCAATTGTATGGTTTTACAATTGGTGGTTCTTTCAATGGAGAATAATGGAACTTTAAGTTAAAATGATTGAAAAGGTAAAACGGAAAAAGTCCTTAATTCAATCATGGATAACATATGGGGATTAAACAAGCGATGAATAAATCATGGAAGAAGCACTGCGTGAGAGAGCTTTCGTAATACGGTATGTAAACATGAGTTCAGCTTCAAACTTTTAGTGGAATAGTTTTGAAGTTGATAATTGATGAATAATTAGTCTGGGATTAATTTTTCACAATTATCGGAGCCTCTTTACATATTTCCATCGGGTCCCTCTACTAGCTCATATAGTTCTAAATAGCGTCTCGGGATTTGTTCCTAAAGAGATCGGTAAATTTAAATGGAATTTTGTAATGTCTATTAAGACATGGTACTCTCTAACATGCAATCCGAAAAAGGATTGGACATGTAGGATTTGTGTAGACAAATAATATGATTTGTCAACACGTGATTGGTTAACTTGAATTTTGGAAATAAGATTGTGTTTGAATTATTTAATTTTGAAAAACAAAATTTTTCTCTCATAATCTAAAAGAGGTGCACGGTTTTAGATAGGTGGAGAGAAGAAAATTTTGTTTCAAAATTGTTCAAATATATTCCTAACATTAAATTATTAATTGATTTAAATAATGGAGATTATTTGATGATTTTTTTTTTAAAATATGGTGCATGGATTTTTGAGGAAGAAAAAATTCAAATATTCCATTTATTTAAATTAATTAATATGGTTGATGTTTGTGGAAAATATTAATTCAAATGAGTGAATCTTATTTAAATTCAAAAAAGGGTTTAAAAGAAATTTGAATCTAGATAGGACTAGGATCTTTTCACTAGTCTAGATTCTTGATTTAAAATTTGAACCACCAATCTAGATTTATCCTAAAGTGGCCGAATTTTTTGGAGGAGATTTCCTCTTGAAAAAACGTTTCTAGGTTCAATGAATCTAGCCCTAAAGTTGTATGATCTTTTGGTTCAAAATTTATCCAGAAAAATAATTATTAATTATTTTTCAAGAAGGAATTAAATTTTGAAAAGGATTAGACTTCTATATAAAGGCTAGGAATTCTTGAGAAACCAATTTTTGATAATTTTCAAAGGGGAAAACGTTTTTGTGAGTGAAAAAAAAAATAATTTGGGTTTCTTCTACTTCACAAAATTCGGCTATCTTGTGAGAAAGAAAAAGAGAGAAAATTCAATTGAATCAAAACTGTGAGGAAGGTTAAACCGAGTGATAATTTTCATAGGAGGTTAACCGGTTCCTGTTTTGTAGTTTTGAAGAAAGAAGTTGGATCAAATTCTCAACGAGGAACATCGGAATTGAGAAGGAGGGATCTAGACTTCGGAAAGCATTACCGATAGCTTGGATTCATAGAACGTGTGCCCACACACACTCTGAGACGTGGAACTCGAGAATAGTAGAGAAGACACGTTGGTCAAACACTCTAGTGATTCCGGAATCCGAGAAATAAGGTACGCTTGATCATGAATTTAATTTATTGTTATATGCATCATGAGATTCTTTTCGAAACGGCATAAAAAAATTTTAAAACTTCCGCTGCGCCGTAACTCCGATATCGGATCCGTTTTTACCAACAATTGGTATCAGAGCCAACTCATGATTATGCATATAACATAAATTATTTGATCAAATAAATTTCTCTCTATGCATTAATGAAATATTTTAGAGAGTTGGCACTCTAGGATTTATTTTGTGTATGTTAAATATATTATGAATGGACGTATAGATGAATGAATGCTTTATATTATTTTTATAATATATGATGCTTGTTCAATTTTGCCGGTCATGATTCCATAGAGGTTAGAATTTGTATCTAAGTTTTTCAAGTGTAATAGATGCGGTCTATTATCACCGCTAGGTCGTTCTTTCAATTCCTAGAATTTTTGTAAGCCGGAAACGGCATAGGAATTTTTTTGTAAAATTCGGGATACAATGGATTCGAGGAGATTGAAGATGAACGAAGGTATATAAATTTTCAAAGGATGTGATTTTGTGTTTTTTGTTATTTTCAATAAAAAAAAAAACGTTTTTTTAATAAAAAAATAATAAAAAATCACAAAATTTTTTTTGAAAATTTAATTTCCAATGATATGTGATCTTGATAATTTGAAAATCAAAATTAAAAATTTAAATTTAAATTTAATGGATATTATTATGAATTTTAAAATTTTGATATTTAAATTTGAAATTTCAAATTTCAAATTTTTTTTTGAATTTTAAAATTTAATAAACCGGATTTTTATTTAAATTTTGATATTTTGTAATTTTTATTAAAATTAAAAATCACATAGAATCTTTTTGAAATTTGAATTTTAAATTTAAATTGAAAAAGATGTGATATTGGAGAAAGAAGACACATTGAAGAAGGATACAAGGCATGGATCTACAAATGAAGGCCGATATATGTTTCGGTTAATTTTTGTAAATTTTGCAATTTTCTTTTCTCTAGGATGGAATCATGATCCACGGCTATTTACATATTTTGCAAACCATGGATGATGTGTTGCTAGATTAATATGTTATACTATTTCGTGATGTATTGATAACATGCCATATAGACTAGGGAGTGCCACTCAATAAATATTGTTTATACATGAAAAACAAAAACCCAAATTTAAAAGATTGAGTGGGAGAAGGTTTTATATACTAAGACCTACGGTCTCCATCGTTGGTCCAATAGTTACGCATGGTAGTGCCTACTACTCGGTTTTGATCCGGGAATTCCCTTCGGATAGGTATCTTACCTAGAGCGCACACTGATTTGGATTTCTGAGAGGATAACAATTTTGGGCATATTTTATGTTTAGATCACCCCTCGGTGGTGGATGTAAAATATGGATTCAAAATTGGAAACGATGGTTATACATTCATGCTACTTTATTTATTAATCCTCCCTCGAGGCTCTGATATATAAAGTAGTGGCCAAATAAACGATAGTTAATATATATTTAATGGAGTTTGCTCCATGGACGAATATGTATTAATCGGATGGGATCCGTGTTCTTAGCTAGTTATTCTATGACTACCCCTCGGTAGCTTAGAAAGCAGAAGCTAGGAATTATCGTTGTACGGTATGTGTTTTAAGGGTTTTATACATGAACATTTAGATTGCATTTAGATCTTTATGTTTCATTACAAAATCATATTTTATAAATTGATAGGATGTTTGTTTGTACTTATTACATGTTTTCTTATTAAAGATCAAAATGTCGAGCCCTTTATCTGTGATACTTACGCAAAACAAATTAACTGGCGAAAACTTTAATGACTGGAAAAGGAACTTGCTTATCGTCCTAAACTTTGAGAAACACAGTTTTGTCCTAACCCAACCTAGACCACCTACGCCTGAGATCGATGCTCCTGATAGGGAATTTGTAGTGCTTGAGCGCTGGGACAATTCTAACCTAAGTGCCATGTGCTATATTCGGGCGAGCATGTCTAACGTGCTCCAGAAACAGCATGAGGAACATCAAACTGCTAGGCAGATCATGGATAACTTGGAGGAGATGTTTGGTGAACAAACTATCCAGGCTAAGACCGATGCTATCAAAGGTCTCATGAACTGTAGGCAGAAGGTTGGAACTCCCATTAAGGAGCACATGATGAAAGTCATGGCTTATTTGTCTGGGGCTCCGACAAATGGGGCTGAGATCGATGCTGCAACTCAATTGGTTATGGTTTTCCAAACCTTATCCAAGGATTTCGATTTGTTTCAGGCATCCTACAACCTTAACCGGAAGGAGATGTCTTTAACGGAATTGATGAAAGAGTTGCAAGCTTTTGAGAATATTTTTAAGGGTTCTGGATCTAAGGCTGAGGCAAATGTGGCTGAACCTAGTTCGCCTGCTCCTAATCCTAAAAGGAAGAAAGAAAAGGGGAAGAACAAGGGAAATGCACCTGTTTCTAAGAAGTCTACCAAGACTAAGAAGCGAAAGGTGGATCCCAAAAAGGTTAAGTGCTTTCACTGTAGGAAGAAAGGACATTTCAAGAAGGATTGCCGAGAATACCTGGCTTTGAAAAAGCAGAAAGGTAATTTCAATGTCCTGTATCTTGAAGGTTGTTTAGTGGAAGAATCTAAGGACAATTGGGTTATAGATTCTGGAGCCACTAACCATGTTTGTATTTCTCTGCAGGGGTTCAAGGTAACGAGAAGTCTGCGTGAGGAGAACTTCACGTTAAGAACCGGTGATGGGACGTTAGTGCGAGCTGAAGCAGTGGGAGAAGTGCATCTTTATTTTGATGAATTTAGGTTTATTGTTTTGAGACATTGTTTTTATGTTCCTAGTTTTAAGAGGAACCTAATTTCGGTAGCTTGTTTGATTAAAGATTCTTATTCAGTTTCTTTTAATAATAAAATTGTTATTAGGAAAAACAATTCTCTTATCTGTAATGGATGGATGCATGGAAATCTTTATTTTATCAAACCTAAGATGCACTCACTGCTTGATACAGAATTGGAAAAGAACTCTAAAAGACTTAAGTCTTCTCACTCTAACAAATCATATCTTTGGCATTTACGACTTGGTCACATAAGCCTTAACAGAATTCAAAGGATGGTAAAGGAGGAAAGCCTTGACTTGTATGAGGTTGAACCTTGGCCACAATGTGAATCCTGTTTGGAGGGTAAGATGACTAAACGGCACTTTGCTGCTAAGGATAGTCGTGTCGAGGAACTTTTAGAACTTGTGCATACGGATGTTTGTGGTCCCATGAACATAGAAGCACGTGGTGGGTATGAGTATTATATCACTTTTATTGATGATTACTCAAGGTATGGATATGTCTATTTAATGACCCGCAAAAGCGAAGCCTTTGACAAGTTCAAAGAATTTCGGGCTGAAGCGGAGAAGCAATTAGGAAAGTCCATTAAGACACTTCGATCGGATCGAGGTGGGGAATACCTATCGGATGAGTTCTTAGGATATTTGATAGAGAATGGGATACAATCCCAGTTAACTGCACCTGGTACTCCTCAACAGAATGGTGTAGCTGAGAGAAGAAATAGGACCCTATTGGATATGGTCCGGTCTATGATGAGTTATTCCACATTACCTTTGTCATTTTGGGGGCACGCCATACAAACTGCATGCTATCTTCTGAATAACGTTCCCTCCAAATCGGTTCCTAAAACTCCTTACGAGTTATGGATGAGTAGGAAACCTAATTTGAATCATATTCGAATTTGGGGTTGTCCGGCACACGTCCTGGATAAGGAAGCGAAGAAATTGGAGTCACGATCAGAAGTATGCTTGTTTGTTGGCTATCCAAAAGGGACAAAAGGTGGTCTGTTCTATAATCCGAAGCAAAATAAAGTCTTTGTTTCTACACATGCAACATTCCTAGAGGAAAGTTATATGGAAGACTTTAAACCTCGTAGCAAAGTGGTGCTTGAGGAGATGACTTCGGATTTGGAAATTCCCAAAGTCACAGAAAACCCTGTGGAAAAAACACTAGAGAATCAACAACCACGGGAGCTTCGTCGTAGTGGGAGGATTATCAGGGAACCTGAAAGGTACATGTTCAATGGTGAAGTTTTTGAAGCAGAATCCATAGAACATGTTGATGATCCGGCTACGTACAAAGAAGCTATGGAGGATGTTGATTCTAGTCTTTGGCAAAAGGCTATGAACACCGAGATGGAATCTATGGATTCCAATGGGGTCTGGAAACTTGTAGACTTACCCCAAGGCATAAAACCGATTGGGTGTAAGTGGGTATACAAGAGGAAAAGAGGTGTGGATGGGAAAGTGGAAACTTTCAAGGCAAGACTTGTAGCAAAGGGCTATACGCAGATAGAAGGAATCGATTATGAAGAAACCTTCTCACCTGTAGCAATGCTCAAGTCAATCCGCATTCTTTTATCCATTGCGGCTGCTCTCGATTATGAGATCTGGCAAATGGATGTCAAGACAGCTTTCTTGAATGGCTCTCTTGAGGAAGATATCTATATGATACAACCAGACGGGTTCAAGACAAAGGTCCAAGAAGATAAGGTATGCAAGTTGCTTAAATCCATTTATGGATTAAAGCAAGCATCTCATTCTTAGAATATTAGGTTTGATCAAGCAATCAAAACCTATGGATTCGAACAAAACATTGATGAACCATGTGTTTATAAATGTATCAAGAACGAGAAAGTGGTTTTCCTAGTACTTTATGTGGATGATATATTGCTTATTGGAAACGATGTGGCAATGTTATCATCTGTCAAAGTTTGGTTAGCCAAACAGTTTGACATGAAGGACTTAGGAGAAGCTAGTTATGTTCTTGGAATTCAACTCTTTAGAGATAGAAAGAACAAAACGATAGCACTCTCCCAACTTTCATACATTGATAAAGTACTTGAAAAGTTTTCTATGAAAGATTCCAAGAAAGGTGCCCAACCTTTCAGGATTGGAATCAAGCTTTCTAGAGATGACTGTCCCAAGACATCGGAAGAAAGGGAGCGTATGAAAAATGTACCTTATGCATCTGCGGTAGGTAGTCTAATGTAGCTATGTTATGCACAAGGCCTGACATTTGTTTTGCAGTTGGTATGGTAAGTCGATATCAGTCGAATCCAGGACCGAACCATTGGGCTGCGGTCAAGCATATACTCAAGTATCTACGGAGAACGAGGGATTATATGCTAGTGTATTCCGGTCAGGACCTTGTTCCTATAGGATACACAGATTCTGATTTTCAATCAGATCAGGATTCAAGAAAATCGACTTCAGGTTCTGTCTTTACCCTTGGAGGTGGTGCCGTTGTGTGGAGGAGTATTAAGCAATCTTGCATTGCTGACTCGACCATGGAAGCCGAGTATGTGGCAGCCAGTGAGGCATCAAAGGAAGTGGTATGGCTTCGTAGGTTCTTTAATGACCTTGAGGTTGTTCCTGGCATGGATAAAGCTATGGTGCTTTACTGTGATAACAGTGCAGCAGTAGCTAATACCAAGGATCCTAGGCATCATAAGAGGAGTAAGCACATAGACAGAAAATATCACATCATCAGAGGCTTTGTTGAGAGTGGAAATGTGACGGTTTGCAAAATCGCATCAGAGGACAATCTTGCCGACCCGTTCACGAAGACTTTGGTGGCCAGAAGATTCGAAGAACACGTCGAAGGCATGAGGATGCGTAATATGTCACATTTACTCGCTTAGGGCAAGTGGGAGAATGTTGGGATCTATATGTGCCATAAGGATAGAAAATCAATATTAGGGATTTTCTGTAAATATGACATTTTGATATTAATAAGAGGAGGTTATTCATGTTTAATAAGTTGTGTCCTATTTACTTTCATTTGTTGATTGTATGGTTGAGCAAACATAAAATACTCCTTGACTATTGGAAATATATCGGATTACCATATGTATACGGGGTATACATAGAAGACATGGTAATTTGATAACAGTCAAAATAAATAGTTCGCAATCGATGGAACAAGATTTGGGGATCTTATTCATGATAAGATTGTACAAGTTGTCTACTTCCTTGGAGGGATGGTTTGTCTTGACCATCGGATTGGTTCCGAGTGGAAACTTTAATGTATACCAGTATTGAGGTATGACATTGGATTGGACCTAAAGTGTTAATTGATTCGGTTTAATAATTCCGTTTATAAGAATCAATGAAGCTTTGATTATCATTCTGTATTAATCTTAATCCTGAAATGATTACTTGAGTTCGTATCCATGACTTATGTACTTTAATGCACTACAGGTGAGACACTGTTAATTTATGGTCAATATACTTGTGTTTTGGGTGCATGACTTATGGATAGAGAAATCAAGATTCATAGATATGGAATCCATAGCTATCTTAACGATAGTACATGTTATCTACTTAAAGGCATTATTCGGGGATTGAAAGATAGTATAACAAGATCTTGGCCATCGGTTTACTTTGTGTTCTCTGATGGTTTACCAATTGTATGGTTTTACAATTGGTGGTTCTTTCAATGGAGAATAATGGAACTTTAAGTTAAAATGATTGAAAAGGTAAAACGGAAAAAGTCCTTAATTCAATCATGGATAACATATGGGGATTAAACAAGCGATGAATAAATCATGGAAGAAGCACTGCGTGAGAGAGCTTTCGTAATACGGTATGTAAACAGGAGTTCAGCTTCAAACTTTTAGTGGAATAGTTTTGAAGTTGATAATTGATGAATAATTAGTCTGGGATTAATTTTTCACAATTATAGGAGCCTCTTTACATATTTCCATCGGGTCCCTCTACTAGCTCATATAGTTCTAAATAGCGTCTCGGGATTTGTTCCTAAAGAGATCGGTAAATTTAAATGGAATTTTGTAATGTCTATTAAGACATGGTACTCTCTAACATGCAATCCGAAAAAGGATTGGACATGTAGGATTTGTGTAGACAAATAATATGATTTGTCAACACGTGATTGGTTAACTTGAATTTTGGAAATAAGATTGTGTTTGAATTATTTAATTTTGAAAAACAAAATTTTTCTCTCCTAATCTAAAAGAGGTGCACGGTTTTAGATAGGTGGAGAGAAGAAAATTTTGTTTCAAAATTGTTCAAATATATTCCTAACATTAAATTATTAATTGATTTAAATAATGGAGATTATTTGATGATTTTTTTTTTAAAAATATGGTGCATGGATTTTTGAGGAAGAAAAAATTCAAATATTCCATTTATTTAAATTAATTAATATGGTTGATGTTTGTGGAAAATATTAATTCAAATGAGTGAATCTTATTTAAATTCAAAAAAGGGTTTAAAAGAAATTTGAATCTAGATAGGACTAGGATCTTTTCACTAGTCTAGATTCTTGATTTAAAATTTGAACCACCAATCTAGATTTATCCTAAAGTGGCCGAATTTTTTGGAGGAGATTTCCTCTTGAAAAAACGTTTCTAGGTTCAATGAATCTAGCCCTAAAGTTGTATGATCTTTTGGTTCAAAATTTATCCAGAAAAATAATTATTAATTATTTTTCAAGAAGGAATTAAATTTTGAAAAGGATTAGACTTCTATATAAAGGCTAGGAATTCTTGAGAAACCAATTTTTGATAATTTTCAAAGGGGAAAACGTTTTTGTGAGTGAAAAAAAAAATAATTTGGGTTTCTTCTACTTCACAAAATTCGGCTATCTTGTGAGAAAGAAAAAGAGAGAAAATTCCATTGAATCAAAACTGTGAGGAAGGTTAAACCGAGTGATAATTTTCATAGGAGGTTAACCGGTTCCTGTTTTGTAGTTTTGAAGAAAGAAGTTGGATCAAATTCTCAACGAGGAACATCGGAATTGAGAAGGAGGGATCTAGACTTCGGAAAGCATTACCGATAGCTTGGATTCATAGAACGTGTGCCCACACACACTCTGAGACGTGGAACTCGAGAATAGTAGAGAAGACACGTTGGTCAAACGCTCTAGTGATTCCGGAATCCGAGAAATAAGGTACGCTTGATCATGAATTTAATTTATTGTTATATGCATCATGAGATTCTTTTCGAAACGGCATAAAAAAATTTTAAAACTTCCGCTGCGCAGTAACTCCGATATCGGATCCGTTTTTACCAACAATATTTTCCTATAAAATAAACATCGTAATATGAAAACAAGTCCAATATTTTTTAATTAATTTATTATATGTAAATACTGTTATAATTTGATAATTATGCGCACCTGGTGGAGGTACTGGGAAACCATGGAATGCTATTGCCTCTTCCAATATTCTGACGTCATGACAAGATCCTTCATACCCGGCCAACATATGTGTGAATTTCATGTTAAACGAACAAGTCGCTAATATATTCTGCGAGTGAAACCCTTTACGATTAATCCAAGCGTTAGCATTTTCACGTTGTGGGACACATGGGACGTGTGTGCCATCTATAACACCAATATAACCCTACATGAAACATTAGACTATTTAATATGCGTATCATTATTAACAATAAGAGATTTTTATTAAAGCTCTTTCGTACGATAAGTTCTTAGATTACATCGACAACGTATATCAAACCATGACCAATATTTATCTGAATGCTCCAGAATCAAATGTTGAACTGCTGTGTAGTTGGGTAGTCTGATGAATTCGTCCTTTAACGTACAAATAACCTTCAATACTTTAAATACGAAATGTATCAGTTGGTAGCGCCTTGTGCACATATGGATAAAAAAATGAACAACTGCTCGTTCACATTCATGTTACATATTAGCGTCAATAATTCCCGACTATCTAATAGGTTACTCAGTGATCTGAATGTTTCTGATTTCATACTGATCAATCCTTGAATTATTTCTTCTTGGCCATTTAATATCTCTTCCACACGCATGCTGCTAGTTAGTCTTGAATTATGCATGGGTTGTGGAGCTCTTCACCTGTTACGCCTACTGACTGTCACGGCTACTACTGCCTGCGCAAGATAAATGTCATCATCGCTATACTCGTTTTCTAAGTATACGGTATATTCTTCCTGGTCGGACGCAGATCTAAACTCTTTCATTTTTAGAATTGATTAAGATATGCTCTAAAATTTTAGGATTACCTAGTATAAAATAAATGTTATTCAATTTGGTATAAAATTATTTACACTAAATACCATCATACTACGATCGACTATTTGTTTCAAACTGCTCGATAACTAAATATTTCGCCAAGACCGGTGCGAAATATGGTTAACGTAATTGAAAAATACAGCTATGTAAAAACATAAAATTTCATTGTCAACATGCTCGACGTAATTAAGAAACATGAATGAAATAAATAAATAAACACAGTCCAGTCAGAAGATTAATGGCAAATCTATCCCTAAAAATTAAACTAAAAAAAATTTGATTAAAACAAGAAAATCAATCGGTCGGGGGTTGTTGGGACTGAACAACGGATGTAATAATTTCACGCCTATCGACATCGGGCAGCTGGTGGAAGGTACATTGGAGACGTGGATGA